>JAXGGA010003852.1:0-96347 GCA_038373865.1 Uloborus plumipes
TTTGCAATAAAAGCTCTGCAACATGTAATTTAGAATTCTGCAATTATACTGATGCAAAGAGTTCGAAACGGCTAGAAGAGGCAAGAAGTTTCCGGTGTTTATATCTTGTTGAGTAATGGTTGCATTGTGATTACTAATATTTTTCAGAATTCCATTCCGTGGTAATTGATTGGTGATAATATCAAATATTTAACCCTATTTTATGCATTGAGCTGATATAAGTAACTGGACTGCTGTTACTGTAAGGTTAGCATTGGGAACGCACGCAGAAAAGGAGTAAAAATATTCATGTGTCTTGTAATCGGTGTGAAACCAACAAAATCACCTATGAAGCTGCTTTATTTTATGGAAAAATGTATATGTAAGAAGAAGAAGAATTCTCTCAGTAAATTAACTGCATATGTTCAGCTAGTCAAGATCTAAAGGAATTTAATTTTATCAATTAGTTTGATACTTCTATAGGGTTGTTTAGAACAAATGTGATTCATAAAAGCGGTGGCCACTGCATCATGAAAAGCCTTGGAATATGCTGTAAATTAAAAAAACTCGAAATCTTCATTGAATATATCTTATTTAATTTGTTTCTAACTACTGAAGTAGTTAACAGTTAATTTAGCGTTAGAGGGAAATCGACTTCGCAACTTTTTAAGAATCGATTCCTTCCCTAAATCGATTCATTTTCAAGCATAATTCAATACACAACAACAATTTCAGAGAACTGACGTCACCGCTCGAACAGTCTTCAACCACACGAGCAGTGTTTCAAAACATGTTCGCTGAATAAAGCACTCAGTTGTCAGCGAACAACAATCGGCGCGAACAGCATGCCCGCAATTAACCACGAATAAAAACAATTAATGAAAGCGGCCGTGATGGGCATCTCAATATGCATTCGAAGAAAACCGATACGAATTCAAAGAATAGGGAAAATTAATTCTCCTAAATTCTAGGTCTTGTTGATGAAAACTGGCGAAAAAGGAAGAGATTCAGACTGACATGTTATTGATGGATGCGAAAAAAGGCGTGAAATCCGAGACAGAGTCAAAAACAACAGCTGTACGCGCGATGTGTTTTGCCTATTCACTAACACTTCATATTGACAGCTACGTGCGCAGGTAAATTGACACTCTGCAATTTGGATGATGAATTAGCAGTTCATTCTGGGTGCGGAAAAGTTTTGCTTGCGTTTCTTTGCTGTATTATGAATAGAGTTTTTTAAATTTATGAAAAACGGGAGAGGAAGAGGCAGGAGCTCCCTGAGCTAAAATTTTTGGTAGGGGGAAAATTATCAATTTGCCGAATGAAGTTCCAATTTTACCGAATGATAAAATACTAGCATGCACATTGCACACATCGTCGCTTTGGAAGAATAACGCTGCAACTCAAAAAAGCCTATTTTGCAGGAGAGCAATTTTTAACTTTTCAGAAACTTCTATCGCGCTTGTGCTCAAAACTATTGCGACTATTTTAATGAAACCAGCAGTAAAAAACCGCATTTTAATCTCTTTTCTAATGTAGCATGATTGACTTCAATGGCATTTTAACTAATGATGTAATATTAAAAAGAGTGAAGGTAGTTTGAGTTACATCAGTGTTCGCCAAAAATTGCTCCCTAGCGGATATTTTTGACACTTTTGAGTTGTAACCGTGTTCATCATAAAGAGCGATTTTTTTTGAACAAAATAATATAAAAATGTCATTTTTCGATTTTTAGCCTACTTTCCCGTTAAAAATAAAAGAAAGCAAAAAATATCGCCAAGTGAAAAAAATAAAGAGGTAAAATGAATATCGAAAAATTAAAAATTTGAAAGTAGGGTATTGAGATGGGGAATTTGTGTGTCTGTCTGTCTGTCGGTCGGTCTGTCGGTCTGTCGGTCTGTCTGTCCCCCCTAATAACTTTTGAATGAACATTCCGATTTCGACGAACTTTTTTTTGTTGGAAAGATCTCGGCGAGTACAGCTCATTCCTATATTTGATTTTTTGATTTGAACAATTTTTGGTTCAAATTTGAGCCGTTCAAACAACCGGTCCCGCGATACTAACTTTTTAATGAACAGTCCGATTTGAACAAACTTTTTTTTGTTGGAAAGAACTTTTCAAGGATACTTCATTCCCGTATTTACATTTACCGATTTGAACAATTTTTCGTTCAACATTGAACCGCTCAATCAAGCTGTCACCCCTAATAACTTTTGAGTAAACAGTCCGAAAAAAAATGACTGACTGTGCAGACGATTTTTTGTTTATTTATTCATTTGTTTTATTGAATTTGTTATTATTATTATTATTATTATTTTTGGCAGACGATTTTTTTTGTAACAAAAATGTTTCATTCACGAGGGCATTTTATTCTTTATTTATATTTAACAACTGGCAACGGATTAAAAGTGAAATTCGAGACATTTTATCAACGGACGAGTTTTTTTTCTTTTTTTTTTTTTTTTCTTTCTTTGATAAAATGTGTTTTGATGTACTTTGTACTTTTAATTTTTTTTTGAAAACAATTGAGGAATTTTTCTACGGAAGAACTGTAACAGTTACATTCTTTAAAAGGTTGCGACAAAACTTTATTTATTCATTTATTTACTTTTTATGTGTCTATTTCATCTGATGAGAGGGTATATTTTGCTTTTAGAAATCAGCTTCAAGTGCTAAAAAGGTATGTTTGACATAATTTTTAGTCTTAGATAATCAAGAGAATAATGATCAGATGCTAGAATGCCGATGTCGATGTACGGGAAAGTAGGCTCGTCAGAACTTCTTGTTTTGAGTTGCAGCGTTATTCTTCCAAAGGGACGACATGTCGTACATGCATAACATTTAGTGAGAAAAAAACATTAGGCATCTTTTACAAAGCAATTCGAAAAACTAAAAAGAACAAATTATCTCAATGTTGCAATATTGTCTTCAAATTGCCGAATCGCCAGCAAAATGAGCCGAATATGGACATTATTGGAAGGTCGCAGTGACCTCCCGTGACCTTCCATCGGGGAGCTCCTGGGGGAGGAATGAAAGTTAAACTAAAGGTCTTTAAACTGTGTTTTGGTAATGCTTTATTTCTGCATTGAAAGTTACATTTTAAGGGAAATTAAGGATTGAGCACACAAAGTAGTAAAATTGCTACGAATTATGTTTACATTATACAACAACTCAACAAGTACTACCTGAAATTAATCCTCAAATCTCACAGAATTTTCGTCGTACTAGACGAAATGGGTAAGTGAAAAATGCTCCGGTTAAACTTTCCGAATTGATGAAAATTTCGAGCATGAGTTTCTGGCTCAATAATAGCCCGGGAGCTAACTGTTGGAAAACTGCAAATCGTGATAAGAAGATGCCACTTGGTGGGAATGTTGTTTAGGGCTATACATTGATATTAAGACCCAGAGGCACTTTTAAAAACCGTTCTAATAGAAGATGGCAGCGTTTTTCAAAATGGCGGCCTATGCTACTGCTTTTGCAATTTAACTCACACACAAGAGGTTTTTATATCAAATTATATGTTTTTCAGGCCAAATATTTCATTTAGTATGTTGAAAAAAGGCTAAATATTCATTTTGATGTTTATTTTTTTATTTATTTTTAAGAATTATATTGTTTACGAGAAGACGACATGTAGTATTCAAAATCTTTTAGAAAGGTAGCCAAATTGCGACCGAAGAAAATAAACTGGGAAACCTGGTGCGGTGGTAACCTAACCATGCTCAAATTAGTCTCCTAAGAACTCCACACACATCTCCCAGCGGTGCTGCTATTGTTAGAAGCATTCCGAGAAGACCCGTTTAGTCTGTGGAGTTAGCGACAAAAACAACCGAAATATTTCACTTCCGGATACCAGTGTGAAATTTGGTACAGAGCTTATATACATATATAAGGACAAAAAACCGCCGGGAGACACTTGATCAGGGGTCATGAAGTCCCGTGATGACGTCATCAAGATGGCCACTTTTACAGGTAAATACGTTCGTTTAATTGCTTAAAACTCCATCATAGATTGAAATATTGCAAAACTCAAATGTATCATTTAAAAGCTCTTTGAAAGAGCTACTTGGAAGGATTTAATTTTTCTTTCTGAGGTCAAGGTCCCACCTGTAATGACGTCATCAAAATGGCCGCTTTTGCAGGTAAATACGTTTGTTTAACTCCCCCTAAAACTCTCTCATAGATTTAAATATTTCAAAATTCAAATATATCATCTGAAAACGCTTTAAAAGATCTATTTAGAAAGATTTAATTTTTCTTTTTGAGGTCAAGGGCCCACCTGTGATGACGTCATCAAAATGGCCGCTTTTACAGGTAAATGCGCTCATGTAACTGTTTAAAACTCCATCATAGATTTAAATATTGCAAAACTAAAATATATCATCCGAAAGCGATTTAAAAGAGCTATTTTATAGTGCTTGGTTTTATTTTCTAAGACAAATAGTTGAAAAGTTATAACAATTTTAAATTGAAAATGTATAATTAATAAATGTATATTTACCTGTAAAAGCGGCCATTGTGATGACGTCATCACAGGTGAGCCCTTCACCTTAGAAAGAAAAATTAAATCTTTCTAAATAGCTCTTTTAAAGAGCTTTCAGATGATATATTTGAGTTTTGCAATATTTGAATCTATGGTGGGGTTTTAGGGGGAGTTAAACAAACGTATTTACCTGTAAAAGCGGCCATTTTGATGACGTCATCACAGGTGGACCCTTGACCTTAGAAAGAAAAATTAAATCTTTCTAAATAGCTCTTTTAAAGCGCTTTCAGATGATATAGTTGAGTTTTGAAATATTTGAATCTATGATGGAGTTTCAGGGGGAGTTAAACGAACATATTTACCTGTAAAAGCGGCAATTTTGATGACGTCATCACAGGTGGGCCCTTGACCTCAGTAAGAAAAATTAAATCTTTCTAAATAGCTCTTTTAAAGAGCTTTCAGATGATATACTTGAGTTTTGCAATACTTCAATCTATGATAGAGTTTTAAGCAGTTAAACAAACGTATTTACCTGTAAAAGCGGTCATTTTGATGACGTCATCATAGGTGGGCCCTTGACCTCAGAAAGAAAAATTAAATCTTTTTAAATAGATCTTTTAAAGAGCTTTCAGATGATATACTTGAGTTTTGAAATACTTCAATCTATGATAGAGTTTTAAGCAGTTAAACAAACGTATTTACCTGTAAAAGCGGCCATTTTGATGACGTCATCATAGGTGGGCCCTTGACCTCAGAAAGAAAAATTAAATCTTTCTAAATAGCTCTTTTAAAGAGCTTTCAGATGAAATATTTGAGTTTTGCAATATTTGAATCTATGATGGAGTTTTAGGGGGAGTTAAACAAACGTATTTACCTGTAAAAACGGCCATTTTGATGACGTCATCACAGGTGGGCCCTTGACCTTAGAAAGAAAAATTAAATCTTTCTAAATAGCTCTTTTAAAGAGCTTTCAGGCGATATATTTGAGTTTTGCAATGTTTCAATCTATGATGGAGTTTTAAGCAGTTAAACGAAAGAACTTACCTGTAAGAACGGCCATTTGATGACGTCATCACAGGTGGGAACTTGATCTCAGAAAGAAACATTAAACCTTTCTAAATAGATCTTTTAAAGAGCTTTCAGATGATACAATTGAGTGTTGAAATATTTGAATATATGATGGAGTTTTAGGTGGAGTTAAACAAAGGTATTTTATCTGTAAAAGCGGCCATTTTGATGACTTCATTACAAGTGGGACCTTGACCTCAGAAAGAAAAATTAAATCTTTTTAAATAGCTCATTCAAAGATCTTTCAAATGATACATTTGAGTTTTGCAATATTTCAATCTATGATGGAGTTTTAAGCAATTAAACGAACGTATTTACCTATAAAAGCGGCCATCTTGATGACGTCACCACGGGAGTTCATGACCCCTGATTAAGTGTCTCCCGGCGTTTTTTGTTCTTGTATATGTACATAAGCACTGTACCAAATTTCACACTGGTATCCGGAATTGAAATATTTCGGCTGTTTTTGTCGCTAACTCCACAGACTAAACGGGCCTTCTCGGAATGCTTCTAACAATAGCAGCACCGCTGAGGGATGTGTGTGGAGTTCTTAGGAGACTAATTTGAGCATGGTTAGGTTACCACTGCACCAGGTTTCCCAGTTTATTTTCTTCGGTCGCAATTTGGCTAACTTTCTAAAAGATTTTGGATACTACATGTAGTCTTCTCGTAAACAATATAATTCTTAAAAATAAAAAAAAAAAAAAAATAAACATCAAAATGAACATTTAGCTTTTTTTCAACATACTAAATGAAATCCTTGGCCTGAAAAACATATAATTTGACATAAAAACCTCTTGTGTGTGAGTTAAATTGCAAAAGCAGTAGCATAGGCCGCCATTTGAAAAACGCCGCCATCTTGGATTAAAACGGTTTTTGAAAGTGCCTCTGGGTCTTAATTTCATTGTATAGCCATTAGCAACATTCCTACCAAGTGGCATCTTCTTATCACGATTTGCAGTATTCCACTGATTTTTGACAGTTAGCTCCCGGACTATAAGGAAAAAATCGTCGAGATGAGATGCAAAAAAAGTAAGAAAATCACGGAAATTAAATCGCAATCTGGCTCAATTTTGTGGACAGCGCATTGATTTTTCCGCGCAATCTACGAAAAGGAAAGATTTATGATGGTGGAGATACCATCATAAAGCTTCAAACTGAAAAAGTTTTAAGTTACACCATTGTCTGTGCCCTTTCTTTGCTAATGACATGGAGTTTCTACTAGAGTTTCAAAGATGTCCTTAGTGGTGGATTTACTACGTCGCAAAAGTCTCAATTGTGAGTGGTTTCACAGTATTAGGCCCCAAGAAAGAAATAAGAAAATGCTCAAGAAAAAATATTTTTAAAAGGTCTGTTCGTCCCTATAATTATGTCCGAATAATCCCAAAAATACATTGCGGCGGGGGCAGGTTTTCAAACCTGTAAATCCTTTACTGGACACCACAAATTATGGAGGATCTTCTACGAACAATTGAAGGTTGCGGGGACATTTTCTTATGACGTAAATGTGAGCCAAGTATCGTTTTACAGGATGAAGGATTACACCCTCTTACATATAGTACGGAAACCTTGACATCTGCTGATTAGCTGTCATGCGTCAATTTTTCTTTCTGAATTCCAGCCCTATAACTGCAGTTAAAAAGTACATTGGTTCACGTACACTATTTACGCATGAATGCACATTTATTCATAATAGCGATTTTATGTCCACAATTTCGTCATTACAACGTCCCGTAAATAAATATAAGTTACTTACGACTAATCAGTAAATAAAAGTCTGTCAGAGCAGTTGTTAGTAGTTGTTCATGTCAGTTTTAAAAATCTCTTGCAATCGCGTAGTTAAAACTGATGCATGTCACAAGACACAGCAGATGACACGGTCCGATCTTTGCCAGGGGAGGAACACTTCTTCCTTGCTATGGCGGCAACGCGTAGGTACGGCAGTCCAACGGCTGCAGGTTTTGGTAAGGGATTTTGGAAAAACGTAAGTTTCAGAACATTTGAAATTGAACTGTTTTGAATTATGGCTCGTATACATTTGACTCAATAAATTTTCAGTAGCATCACAATAAAGACTATCCTATAAAAATTTGGCCGCGATAAAGATCTTTTTTTTTCCAGAAGCCAACAGCTTCAACCTACATGAGGACTTCACTTCACACTCTCCAGGGTCCCCCGTACCTACCACAGCTTCGTGGTTTAACCGGGATAGGGCCCTGAAGAGCGCTCTGTTCTTAATTTTGAACCAGAACCTAGGGTCGAGCAAACCCTAGGGCCCAGCACCCCCAGAGGTATCGTTTCACTTGGAGGACTTTGTGACCACGACATTTTTAACGCCTCCCAGCCACCATTAATCAAGGCGGTGGATCTTTGATCGGCTGGGTTTCGAACCCGGGTCCCTCCGGACACGAGTCCGATGCCTTACCGATCGGGCCACCACGGCCCTATCCACCTACATGAGGACTGCGTACTGAGCGCTTTGCCTCCTGACAGACACAGGACAGATTTACGGCACAGAGAGGATGAAATAACATCAATGGGCAGGGGGGGATTTGAACCCGCGACCACTTGCTTACTATCCGAGTACTCTACCTCTAGGCCCACGTGGCCCCGATAAAGATCTTCTACAGCAAAAAGTACACAACTGGCAACACATTAAATTTAACAAAATGCAGATAAAAATTTCGGACGAATTCATTTGTTGCTTTTATGAACTAATATATTAATTTTTAGTTTTTTCTGTGATTGTTGGAGGAAATCGTCCGCGATTATTTGAAATCTTTTGTTAGTTCTTTTTTCTCCCCTCGCCTTGGAGGATTTTAGCAAAAAGCTTTAGGAGAGCCATGTGCTACCGAATGGTGGGGATAAAGTTTTGTTTCTGAAAAATTGTTTGGAATATACGCAGTCAAGATTTGCAATCCAAAGAGAAAAAAAATAACACCCAAGGTACGTGAGAATCGAACTAATGACCTCCTGCAGATGACAGCTTAACTTAAAATTTAGGTGCTGAGTGACTCAACATTGTACCCTTTTCGACGGATTCGGGCATATTTTACAAGAATAGTTTCAATCGTGAATAAAAAGGAAAAGGAGAAAAACAAACTTTCTTATAAACTTCTTAATCTTACGTATTACAGCAACAACTGGGTTTTAGTAGTCAAAAAAGCAGAATCAAAAGAGCTAATTGAAAATAATTTTTTATTTCAGATTTGAGAAGTCGCTCATGCAATATAAAAAAGACTGCGTGCTAAATTCCTCGCCTTCGTTTTTATTTATACTAACAATGACAATTTTCGAAAATGCTATTTAATTTTTGAGTGCGTTTGCTCAAAAGGGTCGAATTGAAACTTTTGCGCAAACAACGTTGCACAAGAAACCGAAAACCAGAAAATTTGCATACACCTGATTTCTGCCCCAACAGAGAGACAACACAAGAAAGATTTCCATCACGAAGATAAATCACAAGTATAAGGTAGCGGTGGGAGTCGAACCCAGAGCAAGCACAACCACTCGGCCTCGGAAGCTCCGAAAATCCGTTTGAAAGCCTTGATTATCTAATAAAACCGATCAGAAGTTTTTTTTTTTTTTATTGGGGCTTCCGTGGCTCTGTGGTAGATCCTTCGATTCATACGCCGGAGGTCGCAGGTTCAATTTCCACGCTGCATTGTCAGTCTTTCTTGTGTTTGGTCGGATGAGGCAAAGACGTTCACAATACTCTGTGCACATGAAGCTGATTAACATTTGTATAAATAAAATAAATAAGTTAAATAAGTATTTTATTCGTCAACAAGTAGAAAATGCGAACTGCTAAAAGCTATATACAGGGTGTCCACCTATCGTGGCCCAATAGCTAATTTCTAAACCGTTTGAGATAAGCATATAGTTTATTTAGAAAAAAATCTCTAAATTACGAAAGGAATTTGGGTCTATGAAATGTTTTTTAAAAAATCAAATTTTGAAAGAGTTACGAAATTTTAATTTTTATACAGCCCCCCAGTCCTATCAATCATATTTAGTAAAACATTTTTGACACTGTAACGTTTGAAACTAAAAAAAAAAATCACTCTTCTACGACAGAAATTGACCGAGTTATGACGTTTTGAAAAATCAAGATTTTGAAGGATTTCGCATATTCTGCTGCCAGTAAGCGGCTAGAAAAACGAGCGGAAAACGATCTATAAAAACTTCTACTTTAATTGGAACCTTGTGGACAGAGATGCTTTCATTTGATTTGTTGTCGGCGTGCAAGAAATGACTGATATATTTTTACCAAAGTGTGAATTTCACATTGCAGTTGTGAGACCTATACTAATGCTGGCGTTTCAACATTTGAGTAAGTGTTGTGATTTGATTTATACATTTCTCCAGTTCTAAAAGTTAAAATGTATTGATGAAATTTTTATGTTTCTCCATTCCATAATACAGTTGTGCCTCCCTCATACATTGCATGATAAAAAATTCTTGGTTATGTTTCGTAGTCAGTAGAGTATCTATGAGGGACAGCGCCAGTTGCGAACTTAAGAAATTGCGCCCTATTCCCCCTCCTTATGGTCGCGTTGATGGGGGTCACAAGAGGTCACTGTGACTCCCCAAAACAATTTCTTATTCGGAAAATTTTCATTATTTGGCAAATATGCAGCCAATATTGCAACTTTGATATTTTTTCTTTTTAAATTGTTTTTTAATAATACACAATGTTTCTTCTCATTAGATGTTTCATTTTCCATTAAACTCTTTTTCTTACGAGTTTTTTTCACTCTCAAAATTTTCTACAAATATAATCTTTTTTTATTTATTTAGTTTTTTAAATCTGTCGAAATACCGCATCCCTGCGGCATTTCGACCGATTGAATTTTTTTTTACAAAAAGCGAGACATGATGGGATACAATAATGATCGGCGTTTGGATTCATGGGCTCATTTTACATAAGAATCAGCAAGAATTGTATTAAAAGCATTTTGATGGGGGTTTTTCGCGCTGAGTGTTATTTATCAATCTCTCGAACAGTGCTTTTTGAAATATTTAATGTCTATGCCAGTGTTTCCCGACCTTTTTGAGCTAATCGCTCCATTCAAGACGCTGAGAGACACCTTTCGACCCCTCCCCCTTTTCTTCCTCGAAAAAACCATAAGTTGGTGCAAGTGAATATCAATATTATTAAAAATATAAGTACATAACTTTAATTTGAAGTAAAAACATAGGGACGCATATGTGTACCAAATTTCGTCAGATTTTATGCAGTAGATTTTGTGCTACAGCGGCCACGTAATATAGACACACACAGACATTTTCGAAAAATGGTGAGAATGGACTCAGTCAACTTAACACGGGCAATTACGTCGAAACTCGAAAGTATTCATGAATACAGTAATTTTTTTGAAGAAAGTAAAAAGCAATGTGTTTTGAAGTCGGAGATATTTCAAGTCGATCATTATTTTAAGATTCCGTTTGTTATAAATATTGGTTAGACTAAAAACGAAATCAGCAGTTTGAGTAACTGAAGGTTTTTCTCACACACATACGATCAAGTATAGATTAGGTTCTTTTCAAAGAATAATAACAAGTAAATTTGATTAAAATAGGTGGTCAACATTTCATAAAAACACAAAATCTAATTGCATTGAATCTCCGACATTTTTATTCCATGCAACAGGGAATTTCAAAGTATAAAAATTGTGTCTGCTTTAGTGCAATAAAAAATTTATTTCATAAATGGAAGAGCCTTGATTTCGCTGGAAATGTTAGATATTGATGTCATCGTCCAATTTTCAATACTATTACTTCATCGTAAGATATTTTTATTCCTTTTGGAAAGTCTCCAGAACATGAACATTGTCGTAGTCTAATATTTCACAGTGCGGATGACTCGTCAATATTTCAGACGCTCTTTTTACACTTCGTGCTCCAGAAACCTCATGGGACAATTACGGCGAAAAGTAACACTTATTTTCAATTTGGCTGGTGCTATCTCCAAATGCCATCTCTTGAACTGTCTGTCCTTTGAAGGTTCCGAGGTGTTCAGTCCTTGCAAAACGTCTCGGCTGTTTCGAAATGGGATTCAGATACGAAAACGAGGAAACGAAATGCAGAAGTAGGGGAGGGTGGAATTTCAGAACGACAGGTCTCCGACACCTAAACCTACGGGGCCTCCTGATTATGCCTAATTAGAGCTTCTGGACTCGGCGACGGAAGGAGACCTTATCTCTTTTTGTTTATGGCGGCCATTAAACACGCTTACCACGACAGCCTAATGAAGTCCACGCCAACTTGATTAGGGGGCAAAGGACACCATTAGATTATTGCCCACCTCCTCTTGCTTCTTTCCTTCGACCGCTCCGATCGCTATCAATATCGGCCGAAATTTATAGTTGTCACTTCGAGATCTGTCGCACTCCAAGATCGGCGTTGCCAGTTGAAGAAATAAATCGCCGAGAAAGAGAAAAGAACTGAAGAAATTTGTTGTCCTTCAAATTTTCTTCCATTTAGGCTTTGGCAAATGTAAAGAACGGGGTCTGTAACGGAAAGCTGTGTGCTTGTCTTCACTGTGGAAAAGGCTTGAACTAATTGGAAAATGATCACATTATCGTAAGAGCTGTTTTGTTTAGTTAGAGACCTGATGCAACTATAACCTTTATATAAACTATATAGAGGCCTTAGATGCAACCAAAGTTTAATTTCTAACGAAAGATGTACGACAATCTTATGCTCTTTGGAACTCGTTTTAATGCTTATATTTAATGCCTATTTTGGACGCAAGGTCTTTTTGGATGGAATTTAGACTATTTTGTCTAAATACAGTCAAAGAAAACCCGGCGTCAACTCACTTAAAAATGAAAAGAAGTGCAGGAGCTAAGTACCTGTCACTTCTCATGCATGTTACATATTGGGTGTAACCATAAAGCAAGGCGCTAACAACGGAAAATTGTTGTATTTTGACCGTTGAAAGGGTTTGAAATAATTTGAAAATGATCAGATTATTTTCGAGACTAGACTTGATAAACAGTTCCATTTAGCTGTTAGCAGTGTTAATTTACCTGATACAACCGTGCATAGTCTGAGCTGGTAAAATGTTTGCTTGTCTTCACTATGATCAGCTTAGTGACTTTACAGCTTGCAAAAATATAATGCAGAAAACAGTACTGACACATATGACATTTGTGATGTGAAAGGTTATGATAACGGTATTGATATGACCAACCTGTTGGAACTGATTCATAGATGGTCAATATAAACATTTAGGTTTTCATGAGTACATACTTTTAGGGCGCTGCTAGCGCCACCAAATGTGAAGTGCTTATTATGCATTATTAATGTGCGGGGAGTGTTCCTTGTGTAGAGAGTTGCAGAGTTCTTGTGGGAGTCGGCGAGAGATGACCGATCTCCAAATTAATAAAGAGTTTAAGAAAATTAATGCAGTCCACTGTGAATTATTGAGTTGTGTTTATGTGATGTGAAATTTCGAGTAAACATAGACGTCAGAAAGACACAACTCAAAATTTATTCAACCTTTATTACAACAGAAATTTCAGTTAAAAACATAGTGAACAATTTTTCACGAACACAATACTTTCTTGAATTCATATGACTGAATGAAAACGCTGGGTTATTGCGGAAAAAACCCCTCATATATGAATAGCGTTTGAAAGAATTTTAAATCCTTTAAATTTAGAGAATGCCTCTAGTTTTATAAAATTTTCTATTTAGCCTTTGCAACGGTAAATAGCAGTGGTATATTTAAAGAAGCCGAGACCTTGGGGCAAAAAAGTCAGTTTGCTTGTTTTCGACTATTTGAAGCAAATACTAAAATAAGATTTAAAAATTTCCTTCTTTCATAGCGACACGGAAAGCAGATTGTCATTGCAAACAATTTAAAATCCATCATATACTACGTCAAGGTTGAATTCTACAAGCTATTTTGTTCATCAAATGCGAACATAACCATTATTTTTAGTTCAAAGTAGGAATCTATTAAAGTGTCAACAAAATAGCTGTAGTATTCAGATGTCCTTCGTGGTTTCCTAACTTGAAGATCCAGATGTTTTTCATAGCTGGGAATATAAATTCAATTTGAAAAAAAAAAAAAGCAAAAGATTAATTTTAGAATTATGAAAAACGAACAAAGAAATGTCACAATAGCATACTCTATTATAAAAGATGTCTATCATAATGTTTCTATTTTGATGTTTCGTATATTCTTTGTACTGTGTTTTCGTTCAATATTTTTTTTTCTTTGAAAACAGAAGCTCAAGATGGTGAAAGGAAAATAGGAACGTCATCAATAATCTGAAGTTGAGTTCCGAAATGTTGTTTTAGGGCCATGCTCCACATCGACGTAAAGCAGAAAAATTAGGCAGAAGCGTAAAATGGATTCAATAGTGTTCCTATGGAAAGTACCCGGATTTTCGGTTTCTGTCTTCAGTTTCGGTCGCGTTTTACGCTGATGTGGAGCATGGCCCTTAATCCTTTCGATTGTGACGCTTTTATTTTTGTTTGCGTTTTGATAACTTAGGACGACAGAAACGGAGTTTTTTTTTCTTAGATTTACTGCGTTACTGATTGGTTCTACATATTTTAAAACCACATCATTGAGCTTGCACATTGGTTGTCATTTGCATCATCATTATAAACAAATTTCAGCTCAAAGAGTGCCGATTTGAGGATTGTGCCATTACTTAATGTAACATGAAAGCTCTCAGTTTTGGTGTAAAGTCATAACAATAGACTATATAGTTCCAGTGACGAGAGACAAGTTCTTGTCGCAATATTGTTAAATGTCCCCTGAGCCCAAAACCCTGAATGGTTTTTTTTCTAGGGCCACAGACGTTTGTTTTTTAAACAGACAAAAATTTAAGGGGAAAATTGAAAATTTCCTAACGGAAAAACCAAAACCGTTCTGTTTTTCCGAAACAAAAACTAGGGCAGAATGCTTTACAACATATTTTTAAGAATAAATAAAATGTTAGAGACGTAGCGAATGGGGAGGAAGGCGTTTTCTAAGCCTAAACCCATTTTTTACGACACTAAAAAAAGCCAAAAATTCCTTGAATCCACTTTCAGCGACATGGTCAACGTTTATCTAATAAGCTTACATTTTATGAAACTTTCAATTTCAAAAAGTTTCCGAATGAGACTCAATTAAGCTCATCCCTTTTCATAAAGTCATCAAAGATGATCTTCACTTCCGCACTTAGGACTTAAAGATCTCAACTTCTAAACATCTTCTAAACAATATGAAGATGATCTAAAATTGCGAACATTTTCCGGAGGAGAGTTCACAAACCCCATCCTTTCACTCAGCACCACCAAATACACTAATGGTCCTACAAATGCATATTGAAATTTCAATCTCTATTTTTTTCCCTGGGAAAGCTCTCCAACGCCGCACCTCCACGTTATAAAAGAGCTTTCCGTTTTAAGACTTCAAGTTTAAAAACTTTCCCGAGCAGTGGTCAGGGCAAGCAAAACTTACCCTGACTTTAACTCAAACTTTACCTCATTAAAAATCATCTAAAGAGTTCGTTTTGGACCACAATTCTGAAAATTTTTCCCGGAGCGCGCTTTTGATTTCAGCCCTCCTCTGACACTATCAAAATAGCTAAAAAGATTTTGAGGACTTCAATTTCGAAAAAGAGTTATCGAGTCTCATAACTTCTCTTAATGTCATCAAAGATGGTTTTCCATTGTTTATTTAGGTCTTCAATTTCGATATCCTTCTGGGAAGAATGGTAAAATCCCATCAATTTCTCCAATGTCATTAAAGATGTTTAACAAGTTTTTGGTCTTCAATTTCGAGACATTTCTGCGCTTAATTCAATGATCACCGCTGTATAAAAAAAGATAGTCAAAAATTTCGGCCAAGAAAACACGCGAGTTCCGTCGTCTCCCAGTATCATTTAAGTTCATCAAAAATTTCATATTTGAGACTTTCGAAGGATGGGGCAGAGCCCCAGAATTCATTCTTTTCTCAAAGCTGATCTACAATTGCATATGTAAGACTTCAGTTTTGAAGATTTTCCGCGGCGAGTTCTGAATCCCATTAATCGCCGTTAAACCGCTTCAGATGGCCCAAAATTGTATTAATGAAGTTTCAAATTCGAAAAGTTTCTGTGGGAGTACCCCTCAACCTCCTTCTTTCAAACATCATCACTGAAAAAAAAAAACTCATCTGTTATTCCACCAGGGGGAGGAGATTTCTTTTGCCTCCGGCCGCTGCTACACCTCTGAGAAAGGACAAGAGGGGGAGGGGGTATGATTTCGATAGAATTCGGAATGTGAAGTGGGGCGTAATTTTAAGTTTGGCCTAGGGCGTAATCGGACGTTAATCCGGCCCTGCGCAATTATGCGTACGCATTTTCGTTGTCGGAAATATAAACTCAAGCAACTGCTCTCAGAAAAATAATAGCGAAACATAGAGGAAAAAAACTGTCTTCATAAGAAATGTAAATGTGAATAAATTTAGGAAAATTTCATCAAAGGAACTTTATAAAATGATTTGCGTTGTTGTTTCTTGCCCAATGATCTTAAGGATTGCTAAACCTTGAAAGTCATTCTTTCATTTTATCCAGTATATTTTTAGTCTCAGAAAAAGTGAGCTAGTTGAGCAAAAGTTGTAAAAACTGCTCAAAATTATGAAAAAACAGTGCATTCAAATGTCGCCAAGCCATCCCGAAAGAAATGGGGTGAAAAAGAAAGATCGTTCACGTGATCCGATACTCTTCGATACGACCCGAGGCTACAAAAAGACCGACGCTATGAATGATGATCCATTTGAAAAAAGACTAACCTTTCGAGTTGTTATCTTTTGCTGCGATTTTTTGATTTCGGCTGCCTCTCAGATCAACTTTTCTTCTTCTTTTTTCGTCAATGCTCGCTCGCACTCTCATGCATAGAGAAACGATTAGAATGCGGGAGGGCTTCCATTTTTTCCGAGATAATTGTCGCCACGGTGCCAATTATGTAGGAGCTTCGAGTCACTGGCAATGGAGTTTCTTTTTTTAGTGCCATGGTGTCATTTGCGCTATTCTGGTATGTGAAGGAACGTTCCGTGCTCGGATGACAACGATTGACATTTTATTGGATAATGCAAGTGGGAAAAAAACCCGACTTAATAGGTATAGAAACCAGGGCTGCAGAGTTGGAGGGAAAATGACAGACTCCGCAGCTCCGACTGCTGAAATTTTAAAGGGGAAAATAATCGAATCCGACTCTTACTCCGCAGCCCCTGGCCAAGATAAGGACTTAGAAGGTAAATTATAGACTCTGACTCTATGAGCTTGAGTTTTTGACTCCGACTCTTTTACCTCAAAACCAGTCTGCCTCCAACTCTTACTTCACAGCAGTGGCAGAGTAAAAGACTGGGAGGCCGAGGTGAAATGAACGACACTCCTGAAATTGTATTACCATCCACTCCGACTCCTTTAGCTCAAAAGCAGTCCTACTCCGACTATTATTCTGACGCCCTGGCAGAGTTAAAGATACGGAGGGAAAATGATATTGACACATAGAGAGATAGAGATTATTTTCTATACTTATAGGTGTGTAGTATACGAAGGCAAAGCGAAAGGAAAAGGGTCAACTGACTCAGAATCTTAGGATTCAACACCTTTCAAATTCTAAGACGGTAGTTATGCACATGTATGGAGTACTATGGCCAGGCTCAATAAAGTCAGCTCAATGCAATTTTTAAATGCAGTTTATTATCATTTATTTTTTAAGGGTGTCACATTTTCTTCTAGAAAATTCTAGACAGATGACGTAACTTCCACCTCAAATGTATTTAAAGCACATTCCGAATAAACATTCTTCGAAGTTTTGAGCACCTAGTACCCCTGAAGCAAAATTGAGTGTGATTTATTTCGTTACACGTGGAGAAGCGTCTTTGAAAACCAACAACCAAGTAAACGTTCTTAATTGCCGAAGAATACTTCCCATTCCGAATCAAAATTATCTTCTTCAGAATCTTCCACACCGCCGCCCTCTCCACGACGCCGTTTTCATAAAGCACGCCATTTGTTTACTCGAAATGTCTCTCGCAAAGCCCTTCCCGACAAAACGAAAGAGGACGCAAAAACTCGACAAGAAGCTAACAGAACGTTCCGTTTAGATAAACAGCCCGTCTCGCACGCAACCCGCTTTGGAAAACATTCGGAAATACATCTCGGCGGGAAAAAGCGACCAATTTAAGCACTCGTTAAAAATTATAACCCTGTTGCTTCGTACCGCTGCGTCTAAACACGACCAATTTAGTGGAGCCATAAAACTTACGGGGCCTTTCAACGCTCGCTTGTTTCTCTGCAGACAAGTGATGAGTTACGAGTGTCGCTGTCTGCCTTGATGCAAGCGTGGATCGTCGGAGGAGTTATCTTTTGAAGGAGGAGTGATGTATTTCTCGGATCGGCTTCACAGTTCACTGGCGGAGATAATTAGAACTAAGTAACACATTTTTGAGATAGTGGCACTACTAGGAATAGGGATATAGGACGATATTGGAACCGAAATCGTCGTAGCCGGGGCCACGTGGGCCTAGAGGTAGAGTACTCTGCTCGTAAGCAAGTGTTCGCGGGTTCAAAGCCCGTTTTGCCCATGGATGTTATTTCATCCTCATTGTGCCGTATATCTGTCCTGTATTTGTCAGGAGGCAAAGCGCATAGTACGCAGTCCTCATGTATGTTGATGCTGTTGACTTTTGGAAAAAAAAAAATCGTGGTAGCCCGATCGGTAAGGCGTCGGACTCATAACCGGAGGGTAACGGGTTCGATCCTAGCCAATCAAAGATCCACCGTCATTTCTAATGGTGGCTGGGCGACGTAAAATAAGGGTCGTGGTCAAAGTCCTTCAAGTGAAACGCTACCTCTGGGGGGTACTAGACCAGGGGTTTGCTTGGCCCATGGTCTGGATCAAAAGAACAGAGCGCTCTTCAGGGATCTATCCCGGTTAAACCACTGGTAGTGGTAGGTACGGTGAACCCTGGAGAGTGAAATGAAGGGAAGTGAACCGAAATCGGACAATTTCCGAAAAAAAAAAAAAAAAAATCTCACCACACGAATGGATCATTGATAAAGGGAGCCGTCCGAAATTTTACATTATTTCGGAGTTATTTGTGTTTTATCAATTCCTGATGCGGCAAATTAGTTGTGAGGTGGTCCAAGCCCAATTTTACTCTAGAAGAATAAGCGAAACGCCCCTATTTTTGTAAATGAATCAAATTAATTGCGTAAGTGAAAGGCAGCGTTCAGAAGACAAAATACAAGCAACTCCTCACCTCTAAGGTTGCAAGGAAACTAAAAAAGTAGAGCTAGTAACTAAACAATTTGTGGTATCAAAAAAAGTAACTTAAAAAAGGACAAGTTTTGATCAAACCATGAAATACTTTTGGCATCTGTCGAATTTTTTAAGTCTCTGTTAGAGCTCATACGAATTCGGGTAGCAGGGGCCAGGGGGTATAGTACTGGGTCATAGAAGGTTTTTTTTTTTTTTTTTTTTTTTTTTTTTTTTTTTTTCACTACGGACATACTTTTTTTAATGAAAAATTCAATACATATCGTTAACCCTTCACTGCACGGTGTGCCAGATCTGGCACAAACCAAATAAACCCTCATATATTCCTATGATTTTTAAATGCAGTTAAACTGAGATTTGTGCCCCTTCTGGAACATTGCTATAACGGTTTAGTGTGATTTTTATGTATTAGTTAGCTGCACTAGTCTTGGTATTACAGTTCTTGCTTTTTTAAAAAAAGGGTCTGCATTTCCGTTAGAAGTGTGCTTAGTCATTATTTCCTTTGTTCCAAAAATGTTTAAATGCACTTAGTGGAAAGTTTGTTTATACCACTTATGACACAAAAACATTGTAGATTATTACACTTATCGGTATACAAAGCATATGCTATGTGCTTTGTGCCATATATAGAACAAACAATTAAAACATCATTTTTGGTGCACATTTTTAAGATTAATTTTTTTCTTCATTTTTCCCGAACTCAGGGTTATTTAAAAGGTAACAAATGATTTTTTTCATGAAAATATAAAAAATCGTGCAGTGAAGGGTTAAAACGATTTTTAACTCATTCCATTCATTTTCAGTAGTCATATAATGTGAGTTAAAAATGAATGTCTTCTGACATCTATCTGTCTGACATCGATCTGTCCTAAGGGTCGTTTCAACCATCTTGTAAGGGGGAATTCGAAATTTGAGCACTAACGACTTCAAAAGGACAAACTCCGAAATAATGTAAAATTTCAGACTTGGCTCTATTGTCAATGATCCATTCGTGTTGTGAGTATTTTTTTTTTTCTTTTCGTTCAGTGTCTGATTTTGGAGTTGGATTCCAACGTATACACAGTGAGTGTTGGTATTGTGACTTATTACACAGTCTAATCAGATAGTTAGATCAAGTCCGAGAGGAAGGGATTCTTTGGCTAGAAGAAGAATAAGAGTAAGCAGGTTTTCCAGGCCAAGTTTGCGGATTTGACAAGGGTGACCAGGGCCAAATATTTTAAAACTCAAATCAAACGACCCTCCTATGTTTCCTCTTCCTCTTATTCCCGTTCCCCAGGCTATTAGACTCTCAGTAAGACACCTTTACTGTAAGTTGAAGCCTCTCGTTGGTTGAAAAAGGCTTCAAGCAGGGTCTGACCGAGTGTCGAATTTTCTGGTAAATACGGGTGTCAACACTCGTATTGACCAGACAATTACTTGTAAAAGAATGAATTTGTTTTTGGAGAAACGTAAGAGTTGCTGTATGTTCCAAAAATTCGGTGAGGGATCTTCGATTTTTCCGAACCGTGGCAAAAACTGGAAATTGAAGCCCTCACTCATCTTCCTTGAAGCATTCTTTTCCTTTCCTTTTTTAGTTTCAGTGGAAAACACAGAAATTGGATAAATTTGCAGCTTCTGAGAAGTTAGATCGCCCCTCCCCACCTCTCCCAGATTTGGCATTGCGTAAATTTCCTTCTTGAATAAGTTTAACATAGAGCAGTATTTCATGTAAAAAAATATTCTCCATCGAAATTAATAAGTAACTAGACCACATTTAATAAAAAGAACAAAGCTTTTCTTCTGACAGTTTTAAGATCTGTTACATAAATTCTTTGACAGATCTTCGATTTTTCCAAGCAAGAGCAAAAACTGGAAACAGTCCCCTTTACCACCTTCCTTCAAATTTTTTTTATCGAGTTTCAACGAGAAAGCTTAAAAATTGGACACATTTTCCACCCCTGAGAAGTTGCCGCCGGGTCAAGGGCCCCGCCTTTCTTATCCCTCATATTCGGCGCTGCGTATACTCCGTTCTTGAGCAGCTTTATCCTGGGCACTTCATTCGAAAACTGGCTGACAACCGTTTCCAACGAAATTAATAAGCAACCAGAGACACACATTTAAGAAAACGGACAAAGTTTTTCATCTGAAAGTTTCGCCTCATTTTTACTAATTTATGATGAGGCTTTTAAATGATCCGTAGCAGAATCCCATTTTCCACAACTGGCAACACCATTTCCCGGAACTTGAGCTTTTCAATCAAAACTTCCACAATTAAAGCTCAGAGCAGAACTTCTTTGAGCAAAAAAATCTCCCAGTTTCAATTCCCCCAACTGTAAATCTCTCCCAGGCAGAGGGACCTAGCAGGCAACCGGATGAGCGTTGACGCGAACAAGTACGTAATTCACCAAGTTATGATCTCGTTAAAGTCGTCCTTTTTCACTCTTGCTCGCTTCCGAAAAGCCCCATCCTTCACGATGACGACTTCGTTAAAGATGACCTCTTCATCAGGGGTACACTTTTTTTTCCCTTCACCACTCCTCTTGGTTGTTCTCCACCATATCTTGTTTGCCCAATACATCGTTCTGAGTTGACAGCAATCCGTACCCTTTGCTGTAGGGAAGGAAAACCTCGTGTGATAATTGGTAAGCAGGACACTCCCCCGCTGAATAAATTTATGGGATGGGTGGCTAAGGGGCTGCGTTTAACGACCTGGGGTTTGATTTCAGGCGCTGGTTAAAATATGATCGTGGTATCAAATTTTACTTCTTGATAATTAAGAACTTTTCCTTTTTGGTTTTTATGGTATTATTGTAGAGCGTACTGCTGCGCATCTTGAAACTGTTGGGCAGAGGTTAACTTCGAAATGTATACGATCACGCACTCAGAAACGCACCCGTTGCGCATCTTTAGATCTGATGAAATTCTTGTCTTATTTCCCGAAATTGCCTCGTGAAAACTACTTTGAGTAAACCTTGCGTCAAAGTGATGAAAATTTTGGGAAATTTGAGCTTGATTTCCTGCTCCAAGAGCGAGGATAATTGTCGTTAATCACAGAATTCGTCTTAAGAATAGTGAAAAGTGAGCATTCTATTTCTGGGAGTGCAGTTTCTTATCTTTATAGTAATAAGTTAAAAGGAAAGTCATTAAAGTTATGCAGGGAAATCAAAGATTTTTTATTGGTTAGTAATTGTTTATTAATATGTTCCTCAAAGAAAAAAAAAATCTTTCAGTATTTTCCATCTGAGAAATATAGAGAAAATGAGAGTACGGAGTTGAAATGTTCATGACCGATAACTGTTAGCACTAACTGTAGCTCTTTACTGTTTTCAAAGAGTTGCTGATGTAAAATGCGTTAACACGTGGTAAGCGGTTTAACTATAAATTGATTAATACGCTGATTTGTAAAACATCGGAGGAAAATGAAATGTCTTTTTCATAATTTTATGTAACTTTTTAAGAATTTGATTTTATTTCTGATACTGATCAGCGGCCTTTGACATTATAATGCTTCTCAAAATAGGTGTAATGCGAGGTACTCATTCCTGACGCTTGACGCATCATTAACATTGCGAATTTTTAATTTTGTGTTTAAGCCACTCATGAGAATGGCTTTCGTCAATAGAAGCAGAATGCCGTCAAGTCACCTGTTAGCGAAAAGGCACTTTTTACGATCTTGAGTTTCAGCTCAGGTCAGGTAACATTTGAAATGAAGTATTTACAAAGTAAATGAATGAAAATACGAGGCGCGTTCAAAAAGTAAGGGCCGTTTGCTTGTATTTAAATAATGGCGCTTCGAAGCACAGTTTTACTACTGCTGTGCCATTAACTGACTCATTGTGAAGCTACAGCGTCATTTATTTCATTTCTGAAGTCGTTTTGTTGTGCGTGAATGCAAAGAACAATGGTCTCGAAAATCGTTGATCCCGCTAACTGTGAGTTGCATTCTGTGGTTCGTAGACAAATTAAGGCGTGCGATCCAAAACAAACGCCGTGGGAAATTGTCACAGGCATACACTGTAAAAAAAAATCCGTCAAATTTACGGAAAAAAACTGGCAGCCTGGCTGCCAGTTTTTTTCCGTTTATTTAACAGAAATCTTCCGTAATTTTTTAACAGACTCTCCGTTTTTTAACGGAATATCTCTGTAATTGCAACAGTTTTTAACCGTTTTTATAACAGGTTGATTTCATCACTTTACGGAGAAAATCTGTTAAAAAAACGGTTAAAAACTGTTGCAATTACAGAGATATTCCGTTAAAAAACGGAGAGTCTGTTAAAAAATTACGGAAGATTTCTGTTAAATAAACGGAAAAAAACTGGCAGCCTAGGCTGCCAGTTTTTTTCCGTAAATTTGACGGATTTTTTTTTTTTCCGTAAATTTGACGGATTTTTTTTTTTCCGTAAATTTGACGGATTTTTTTTTTTGCAGTGTACGAACCAGAAACAGGTGGATGAAAAAAAAAAAAGCAAATTTAATACACAACGAAGATTTTTCCCAATATCTCAGTTTTTAAGATAGGTTTAAAGGAGTTGTTGACATTATGCTGCCTGCCAGTCTTACATGCCCCCGAAATTACACAATAACCGAGTGACGCAAAACAAGCCATTCTCACAAACTTTTATAGTTTGGGTGTACGTAGCGCGTTAGCGTTGCGTCTGCTACCTTATGTTCCTGTGCGATTCTTGCTTCTTATGGCCCCTCTAACACCCCTAAAAGTTTGTACAATTTAATTTTTATGTCTGAAACACTAATTGTACAGAAGAAACTTGCTAAAAAAATAACTATTTTTAAACTGTCTTTTAGATTAATAAAATCAAAAATTTAAGTGAGAAAATATGCCTAGGCAGTATAGTTGAACTTTCACGTTAATTGAAACACGCTTAGGCAAAAGTTGAAAATATGTATCTCTTGGATCTATGGATGTTACAAAAAATACTATAATTAAACAAAAAAATATTTTATTGCCATAAGTACACAAGAGTAATTACAAAGAGTAGTGTAAATACAGAAATGGAAAAAATCTATTACATATGAATATGGGAGGTCATCACTCCTGGCAACCCTCCCCCTTAACGAGTTCTCGGAACTGCGACGTAGGCTGGTCCCCTTCTCCTGCTTCCTAATGTTCTCCTGAAAGTTAAGAAAGATGGATTAATTATGTTTTAAAATGTAACCTTAATGTAAAAAAAAAAAAAAAAAAAAAAACAATTGATAAAAAATAAAGCTTCATTAACATTTGATATCTTAATCGTTTAATTTCAACACAATTTATAAACTCAAGTCCCATTATCTTTTCGATATTTACCATATTGCTCTGGATAATAACAAAATGCTGTGTGCATGGGTGCTACTCTAAAAATTAACAAAGACTGAAAAGCACTTGGCATCATTTTGCTACACAAACATGTTAGCGCGTAATATGTCTGTAGTTTAATGCACAAATATGTTGCATTTTTATGTTGTAATTAACTATATAATAAAACCAAATCGCAAAATTAAGTAAAATCTAAACTTTCAGAATAGTTTTTTCGAAAAGATTTTTTGGAAGAAAACGCGATAACGAAAAAAATTACTGTATTAGTTACTGAAGAAAAAAAAGCTTCGAATTCACGCTAAAAGATTCTTGACAATAAAAAGTTTCTGGTAAGAGATTCTTCGCTAAAAAATAACACTGGAAAAAACAGCTTTAAAATAATTTTCTGGATTAATGTAGCTATGATTGAAATAATTGAATTACTAGTTTTCAAGGTGCAACTAGAGAGAAAGTTATTAAGCAGTTGCTTGTTTTTTTTTTTTTTTTTTTTGAAAAATCTAAATGAGATATTTTTTAAAGCTTCATTTCATTTTTTCCCAAAACAAATTTCCAAATGATACGACATTTTACAGAATACGGAATTCCGTCCGTCAGATGGAAGTGTGGCAGCCATGGCTGTGTGCCTTGATATCAGGAACAATTTTTTTTAACTTGACAATTCACATTTCAACTCAAAACATTAACTCAAAACATTGATACGTCAAATTTCTTTTCAAAACAAAATATCCTCAATTTCGTAAAATTATCTAAGATTTAGGGCATTTCTAGCTTTAACTTAAATAAGGGATCCATCAAACAAAATCAGGTCAAATCACTTTCGGTTTTCAAGATATTGAGGTTTTATTGTACATTACTATTACATTTCATTAGATAATGCACAAGCAGGATTAACACATTCTAGGGAAAATGTTATACATAAGATGTTAAACATAAGATGCTAATTACCTTATTAGTGGGAATTCGTTAAAATAGCAAAGGGGTCATTCCACGTCAAGTGATCCAAAATCTGAGAAAAATTTTACCTTACATTTTTGTATTTCTTTCACATTTGGCTCATTAATTGTACCCCTTAAGGTAATCAAAAGTCTCCATTTTTGGATTTTTATCCCTATTATTTTTTCATTTATGAGACTTTGAACTTTGGAAAAACCCTCGTTTTTCCATGGATAAGGGAACATGAAAGGGACCATAACTCGGCACCAAATATAGATAGAACAATTTGGTAAATGGCATTTTAAAGTACGTTAGTTGCCGCTTAATCTGATATGCAACATGACTAATTTGATAAAAAATTTCTTTTTCAAAAAATGAAATTTAAATTTCAAATTTAAATTTCTCAAAAAACATATAATGAATTTTTTTCAAAAAATTCTCAAAAATTCTTGTGTATTTTATCTATGTTTGTACAAATTTTTAGATTGGGATCTCAATGGGATCATATTTTTTTGAATTTTTGAATAAAACTGTATAGGAAAAAAATGATATTTTTTAGATTCTATTTATTTAAATACTAAGTTCTCTTGCTTGTGATGGTCTAAAAAGTAGTTATCAAACATGAATATGTTTAAAGTGAGTTGGCATGAGCTTATAGATTTGTCAGGTTCACCCACTCCCCCCTTCCTTCCCCGCACAACCACTCTTTTTTTATTCAAAGCTGTTCAAAATGTTTAAAAAAAACAAAAACTCTTTGATACAAAATGAATAGTAAACTTATTTAAATTGGGTAAATGGGTTTCCTTATAACTAGACGAAGTATCCCCCTCCCCACCCAAATATACTATTCACACTATACTAATATGACGTCCAACCTGGGGATTGAGTTGAGGATTATTTTCACCCTAGGTATATATATTGTTTTTCAGACGAAGTGTTTCTTTTTCGATCCGAACTTTAAAGTGTACTTCCATTCAGTATCTGAAATTTAACTTTATGATTCATTTCATCTTCTACCCCAGCACCAATCTTCAATTTTGAAGGGAGAAAATAAATAGGTCGCCCCAAGATCATTGCATACAGCAAAATAGCACTGTTTCTCCTTTTTCTCATTGTTTTTTCTGTTCTTTACGCAAAAAACTGAAAATAAATCAAAATATCAGATCATATGTCTATGTCCCCATAACTATCTTTCCACATTATCTAGTGTGCAGCTGTTATTTAATTTTTTTAATTGTTTGTGTTATTTTTCATTTTGCTGTAAAGGAAAGTAATGCAGCAAGACATATCTATATACATATATTAATCAAACACTGCTTTTTTGATCATAACCCTCTCATGTTGTTTAACTTCTTTACAGATTACTCCCACCCCCCTTACCCTACCTTCCCGCTCCAAACTTTTATTTTTTTTATCATCCCGCCTAACCCCATTTCAAAGCCTTAGTCTCTACTGATGTCTGGTAGTGTTTCAGTTTGTTCTGTTTGTTACTTTCCTATTAGCTCATGAGCTTTGTCCAATAAGAAAAAGGAAAGGCAGTGATGAGGACTGACATATAACGTGACACTTTGATTTCTTTTCAGTTTTGTGTGAAAATAATGGGAAAACATTATGAGAAAAAGGAGAAACAGTGCTATTTTTCTGTTTGCTATGATCTTGGGGCGACCCATTTATTTCCTCTCTTCAAAATTGAAGATTGGTGCTGGGGGAGGGGATGAAATGAATCATAAGTTTAAATTCAGATATTGAATGGAAGTACACTTTGTGAAGGACGGATTGAAAAATATACACTTCGTCTGAAAAACAAAATATACCTAGGGGGAAAATAATCCTCAAATCAATCCCCAGGTGAGACGTCATATTAGTATAGCATTAATGATATATTTGGGTGGGGGAAGGGTTGTACTTTGCCTTGTTATAAGGAAGCCCATTTACCAACTTTAAATAAGTTTACTGTTCATTTTGTATCAAAGAAGCTTTTTTTTAGCATTTTAAACAGTTTGGGGGAAAAATGGTTGGATCAGGAAGGAAGGGAGGGGGAGTTGACCAATCTACAAGTTAATGCTAGCTCACTTACCTAGAGTAAAAATAATAGTCAATTCAATCCCCAGGCTAGACGTCATAATAGTACAGCGTTAATGGTATATTTGGGTGGAGGAGGGTGATACTTCGTCTAGTTATAAGGAAACCCATTTACCAACTTTAAATAAGTTTACTATTCATCTTGTATCAAAGAGTTTTTTTTTTTTTTTTCAACATTTTGAACAGTTTTGAATTAAAAAAGAGTGGTTGTGCGGGGGATGAAGGGAGGAGGGGGTGAACCTGACAAATCTATAAGCTCATGCCAGCTCACTTTAAACATATTCATGTTTGTTTACTACTTTTTAGACCATCACAAGCAAGATAACTTAATATTTAAATAAATATAATCTAAAAATTATCATTTTTTTCCTATACAGTTTTATTCAAAAATTCAAAAAAATATGATCCCATTGAGATCCCAATCTAAACATTTGTACACACATAGATAAAATACACAAGAATTTTTGAGAATTTTTTGAAAAAAATTCATTATATCTGTACCCCAGAACCAGACTAACGTAAGTCCATTTTCGTCATTTTTCGGTACAGGGAAAAAACGATTGTCGAATACATCGTTTTTCCCCCCTACTGAAAAATGACGAAAATGGACTTACGTTAGTCTGGTTCTGAGGTACAGATATGTTTTTTGAGAAATTTAAATTTGAAATTTAAATTTCATTTTTTGAAAAAGAAAATTTTTATCAAATTAGTCATGTTGCATATCAGATTAAGCGGCAACTAACGTACTTTAAAATGCCATTTACCAAATTGTTCTATCTATATTTGGTGCCGAGTTATGGTCCCTTTTATGTTCCCTTATCCATGGAAAAACGTGGGTTTTTCCAAAGTTCAAAGTCTCATAAATCAAAAACTAATAGAGATAAAAATCCAAAAATTGATACTTTTGATTACCTTAAGGGGTACAATTGATGAGCCAAATTTGAAAGAAATACAAAAATGTGAGGTAAAAAACGTTGGATCACTTGACATGGAATGACCCAAAGGCAGATATAAAAGAAATTAACAGGGCTCGAAAAATCTTTAAAATTTTACATGCCCTGCCGGGCATGTTTGTCTAAAAAGTACATGCCCAAATAACATTTTTACCTGCCCAGTTTTATTTTTGCTGTTTATAAATAAAAACATTTGAATTTGTCGTACAGTGTTAAGACGTTGACTGCCAAGCTACAAAACATACGTAGCATATGAGCTGGGCTAAATACAATGTACCTGTCAATTAGCTTTACTTTCATCTCCTCGGAAGTCAAATTTCCATATTAATGTCATTGTAAAAGACAAATTGTAATCTGGAGGAAAACAGCAAATCACATATAAGCTAACTCAAATTCTATTCTGTCAGCTAAAAGGATATACTACAAATTATCATCTCCTACTTGGGCAGTCAACATGTTAAACAGACAAAATATTAAATTTGCAGTTTTGTATCTGAATTAAGAATTATTTCAATCTTAACATATATGGTAATTTTTTTCAAAAATACGAAATAACAAAGTTTAGGAAAGAAATATTTGATCGTAAAATTACATGGCCAGCTGGGCATGTAAGGGTTGAAGATTCATGCCCGATCAGAAATTTTACATGCCCTGGGCATGTCGGGCAATATAATTTTCGAGCCCTGGAAATTAACTTACCATAGCATATTAGACAAGGCGTACTCGGGATGTTCAACAGTTCAACTTCAGTATTAGTCTTAGCAACCTACAATAAGCAATTTTTTAGGAATCGGTTTAAACATTATGTTATAAAGAAAGTTGACATTTTCAACAATAAAGATAAACAAGCTGAACATTTGGAAAATTAAAATAGTCAGTATCTGCAAGAACATTAAAAGTTACCACTTATTTTGGTTTGAATGCCAGATGATGTAAAATCATAAGTTTTAAATTTTTATCCCAAAATTGTTAGACTAACATTTAATTAACCTATTTTTATGATCTTCAAAACTGCTAATAAAAAGTAAGGGACCATTGAGACTTTTAACCCTAGTTAAGTACTATGAATACAATATTTTTTAGAGAATGTGGGTCATTCCAGCGAAAATGGTACAAATCATGCCTAAGACTTTAGACATTTTTATAATCAATTTTAATAACTACCACCTATTAAGTGTATTTTTATTGGTTCTCCATTTAATTTCATGCCATCAAGTATCAATTGATTAGGTATAATCCTTTTAGAAAGGACACAAAAAAAATGTCTTTGTCAGGAGGAGAAAATGACGTGTCACAACTTCAAATTGCTAGAATTTTAACTGTGATTTAAAATTAAACTGAAATGTAACAACACAATAAATTAAACTACACTGCACAAAAGATGCTTCTGACACCATTTCTGCAGATTATTACGCAAATGAAAAAAAAATTCCTCAAAAAACACTATTATTTATCCATGTCCCTAGATTTTCTATGTTTCGAATTGTCCACTCTGTCACAAGCCTTTTAGAAATAAAATAGACAATTGCATTCAATCTGATATGTTTTTTTAAAAATATAGGTAGTATAACTGCCGTGATTAGCTTGCTACATTGAATTATGTAGTCAACAACTAGGGTGAGCCTAGTTCTTTTCTTATGGTAGTTAATTTGAACTGTTGGATGTCCACTCTGTTACAGTCGATTTCATGATGAAAAAAATAAATTTTTTCTTGAAATTGCAGACAGACTTACAGTTTAAGGCTGTTTATTCCGCTTTATGCTTGTTCTGTGATTCTAACTTTTCTTTCTGATTATAAAGATATTTTTAAAGGCTTATTTGTCCACTCTGTTACACAAAGTGATCAAAATATTTAAAATCCTTTCATAAATGAGTCATGTACTAGTTATTTACACTTTATTATACACAAATAAACGGAAACTTCATGAAAAAAATATGATTAGTTGGTGGAAATTATTTAAATTGATAATCTTAAGTAAAGAGTTTCAGACATGACTTGTACCATTTTCGCTGGAATAACCCAACAAGAATTTTTTTATCTTTACCAGATCATATCTTCACATGAAATAAAAAAAACTTTAGAAAAGCATTTATGTATTGTCTGACAATTGTTTTAATTTTATGTTGATTCTCTAATTGAACCAATTATTTCAAAAAACCAGACAACAGACATTTTTACTTCCTTTTATGTATAAGGAAGTATTTTCAAAACAGAGTTATTAGTGTGACATGCTTCTTTAGGGGTAAATGCACATTTTAGCACAGATAGATATCAAAAACCTAGTCTTTATATTTATATATATTTTAATAATTTAGCTTGTTTTTAACTTTCTTTTTAAATGTGCTTTTTAATAACTACAGTAGAAGCAATACTCTTTGAAATGCAGTTCACTTTTAAATGCGAAAATTTCTGAGATTTGAAGATGTAGATATAACGTTAATTACTTTCTTTCTCTCTCATGAAACACTTTGGCTTATTAAAATGTCAAAAACAATAATTCAAATTACTGTATTTCCCTACCTGTGGGTATCTTGAGTTCATAACATTATTCATCCGAGCGTAATTCCAATTTGCGAAGTCATTGGCATAATTTTTCATTCCATAATTATTAGATTAATTACAAAGATTAAGAAAGAATAAAGAAATAAAATAAGAATATATCATTGATGCAAATATTTGGCATTATTGTGCTTTAAATCTATTTAAATCTGTATTTATGATATTAAAGCAAAACAAAGCAGTCAAAACATTGGTGGAATAAATTCTTTCTTGGCTACAAAATAAAATGCTAGAAACCATGAAACTCCTCATTCATGTAATTCACAAACCCAGATAATATAGACGAACTCGCGAACGCCGTTCGCAGAAAACTTTCGAAGTTTGCAGAAAATTTTTGCATTTTGTTAAAAAAGTTATAAATTTAGGAAGTTTTCTATCTGAAATATGTCTTGATTTTGTTCATTGTGGGGCAGTAGCTTGTTACATACGAAACTGACACATTCATTAATCATGACGGATTGACAACCAACCTCATGGTAGAACCTGCACTTCATACAACTTGATATTTTTGTTGTTGGTAGCACTTTAGGAATCAGAAGCCCACTTTTTTTTGCAGAAAATTTTAAAGAAATTATTTAAGTTTGCAGACAGTTTTACATTTTATCTAAGTCTGGTAATTCAGAGTAGCGTAAACAGAGGTTTACAGTATTTAACAGTTTATAAGCTTTTCCATTAAAAAAAGCACCAGTTTCATTTTCCTTTGCAGCAACCCAAATTGCGGGTAATCGTATTGATAAAAGTATATATATTTAAATTTGTGTTTTAAAAGTTGGTTTTAAGTTTCTATTTCATTAATACAAATAATTGCATTATGTCAATTTTTGTAACTTTATAAAATTCTATTTCGTATAGCTTGCATTTATCACAAATGCATGGTAAATTTGAAAAATACAGTAACCCCGCGTTATATCGCGCTTTTCGGGGGACAAGAAAAAAGCGTGATATATCCAAGGGCGTAGCTAGGGGGGTGCAGGGAGGTGCAGCTGCACCCCCCTAGATCAGAGCCAATAGGAGGTCACTGTGACCTCCCATTTTATTTATTTTTTCGACAAACCATCCATTATACCATCCATTGGTTAAAGGTGTGCATGACTGAATAAAGTATAGTTTCTTTGAGTTCATAATTTCTTCCTTTTTTTGTGCAAATAGAATTTCAAGCACTTTTTTCTCTTTCTTTCTTACTTTTTTCTTTCTGTTTTTATTGAAAAATTTGACTTTTATGCTAATTTTTGGGAACTTTATATAAACTGCGTTATTACATCTAGGATTGATCCCCACTATGCAACACATGCAATGTTAATCAGACAGTGTTACATATTTTATGTAACTGCCCAAATTTTAAACATATTCGTTTTAAATATTTTAATAATTTTTATCCGTCTTTGACGGAATTACTTGGGGATACAACCCATCCTAATTTGTTTCCCTTTTTACATGACGTTGGGTTTTTTACTCTAATATAGTGTTTTTATCTCTGTTATCTTGTTGGTTTCGTCTTTGTTTCGTTTAAATGTTTCTGGTTTTATCTGTTATCTTGTTTGTTATGCATTTCTGTTTTTAATCTGTCGCTCGACAATTCTTGCTTTCGTCTTAACATTTGAAATTTTAAGCTTTGTATGTGTCTTGCACTGAACTGTTTTTAAAATTTTAAAAGTTTTATGTCCATTGTATTTGAGATGATCTTCGCTAACATCTCTTCATCTTTTAAATAAAACTATTGCTTGGCGCAGTATAGCCTAATAAGGCTCTTGCGCCAAAAAATCCAAACAAACCAACAATCTAGGATTGATTACTTTTCAAAAAATAATAGTAAGCTAGCCTGTTTTTGAGGAGAAAATTCTTAATTTACCGAATGAAACTCAGAACTTTACTGAAAAAATAAATAAATAAAACACAGGAATGCATACTTATCTATGTCTACCAAAAGAGACGTGAGGCATCACGAAAATAAATAAATTAATTAATTAAAGAAAAAAAAATGAATAAAATAAAGAAGTTCAGCCTCGCAATACTGTCTCACTGTTTTCAAATTTCATCAGCCAATTTGTATCGGATAAGAACTTTTTGGGAGGTCACAGTGACCTCCTATTGGGGTGCCACTGCTTGCACCCCCCTAACGTGAGTCCTGGCTACGCCGTTGGATATATCCGAAAGCGCGATATAACCGAAGTCATTAAAAACAGTTTTCTATCAAGCATGCAAGTAAATTATACGTGCACATACATAATAATTCATTTATTCGAACATTAGCTTTTTATTTTCAGTCAAAAGTAACAAAAAAATATAACTTTTACACATGACTACTACACATTACTAACAGATGCTTTTCACTCATTGTATCAATACAAAAGAAAGTGTTCAGTAGTTTCCAAACTGTCTCTGCAGTATGCAAGTTTGGATGACAGGAATTTGCTGCTGCTTTTCAGCGAATTCAGAAGAATAGAAGAACCTTCGTTTTGTTCATTGATGACAAAACAAATGAGAAAGAGACCTTTTCTGAGCACCTTACATATTTTCTCAAAAATGGTTTCGAACTAAAAGTTTTTTTTTTCTTGGGAGACAAAATAAGAGCGATATATCCGAATGAGCGATATAACAAGGGGCTACTGTATAATAATTTTGATGGCAAATAAATGTTAAAATTATAGTAGCTGTACATTTCAGATTTCCTTTAATTGTGATGAACAACAAACATTATTATGCACAAATAAAATGTATCGAACACCTGTAGTGTTGAGTTATTAGGTAATATCAGTGCAACTCTATGAATTGGCTTTGTTATGGTTACTTACCTTTATCAGTCTTTTTCTAACTTGAGATGAGTTTTCGTGCTTGAATTGGTTTTAAAACACCCTTTAAATCAGTTTCACTAACATAACGTAAGTCTTCTGGATTAGTTACACCTAAATCTGTTACACTCCAAAAGAGCACTTAAAAGAACACTTTAGAAAATTGTCTTTTCTAAACACTGCTTGATAAATTTGTAACTGGTGTTCTGATCCAATATTGCCCCAGATGCCTTTTATAAGTTATGCCTCAAATCTCTCAAGCTTTCTAATAGTCTAAATATTGGTCCAAATTTGTCACTGTAACAAGAGGTCTCTATAAAGCACATGTGCAAGATATTGCTTACATTTTCGTTATACTGTTGGCCCCGCTTAATCGGGTAACGGATAAACGAATACCCCGTTTATACGAATAAAATAGTGAAAAGGGGGCACAACTAAGGCAGCGCAAGCACTGCGACCACAGGTCTATTGTACTATATAAACTGTACCATATATATTGTACTATATACGAATAAAATATCTCAAAACCAAATATATATCCCATGTCATAGACGCAATTAGGGATGCACCGAGTAGCATTTTACCGAGTAGCCGAGTACCGAGTACTCGGCCTTTCACTACTCGGCCGAGTACCAATTGTTTTTTAAAAAATATTGACATAGAGCGGTACAGGGTTAGAAATCATTACAAAATTTTACTGGTCTTCTCGACCAGTGAACAGGAATATATACTGGTTAACAGACAACATCACTGGTCCACCTTAAATCATTAATCACATTTTTTTTCTTTAAAAAAAATGGTGGTCCTTGGATTGTTTATTATTTTTATGGTGATTCGAGGCGAGTTTTACTGGTCTGGAACCAATGGACCAGTAGTAAATTCGAACCCTGACATATGAACTGATCATTAGAATGGACCTCTATATGATAGTTCTTAGAACAAAAATCCCACTGAATTTAACTTATGCATTGTTTAAAATATTTTATTTATTTTGTCAAAAATTTTAGAAAGAAGTTATTTTTAAAATGAATAAATATAAAGTATCAATTAAGTTGGAATTATATTAATCTCTTATTGATTAGTTCTAATTCTCTAAACTTGTTCGTCAAAAAAGTTCGTCAATTTTCTGGCAGTGCTTTGATGAAGTCTCAAATGCACAAGAAAATGTCAATAGTGAAAATACCAACACTGAATTCGAATATGAAGAGATGTTAAAGAAAGAGATGGAGTCTTTCTTTTCTGGAGAATTACTAAATAGAACAAATAGTCCTTTTGCCTGGTGGAAAAAAAATAAAAAAAGTTTCCTATCTTATGCAAACTAGCAAAAAAGTTTCTTAGTGCACCTTCAACTAGTGTGTACAGCGAGAGGGGTTTTTCCAGGGCAGGTTATATTTGCAGCAGTCTGAGGAATAAGCTTTCACCAGAAAATGCTGAAAGATTAGTTTTTTTGCACCATAATTTAAGATAAACAACAATTTCAATTATTAAAATATTTTTCATTAAATATTAGACCATCTTTTTCTCACCCTAATAAAAATGACTTAATTTTACTTCTCTGTGTTATCACTATGCCACAAGGTTGAATCTGCAAAACCATGATTTTAAAAATTCGTAATCTAAATTTTTAATGACTAGAAATATATTGGAATATGATTGAAAGTTTCTTTTTAATGAGTTTATTAATTTTCATCTTAAGGAACACTTTGACTGTTCCTGACCAAAGGTAAGTTCCCCTCCAATATGCGATATGAAAAAGTTAATTACATTTGCATTCTTAGTTAATTTTCATACTGATTTGGTATTATAACTTTTTAAAAACTTATACGTAGAATTCCGTCATATTTTATAAATATATTAATTGTAAATGATTGCATTATATATATATTTGCATATTTTTAATTTTTGAAAAATGTGTCTTGAACTATTCAATTTTCTACAACTACTCGGTATCGGCCGAGTACCTGATCCAAATTTGGCCGAGTACCGAGTACTCGGCAAATTGGCCGAGTACGGAATATTTACCGAGTACTCGGTGCATCCCTAGACGCAATGTTAAAGATCCCCACTTAATCGAATACCCACTTATTCGAATATTTCTTGGAACCGACAGTATTCGTTTAAGCGGGCTGACAGTATTTTTAAATTCTGTAATACTTTTAACGCGTCATGCTTCATTAAAAAAAGATAAAAATAAGCAATTGCAGATTTTTTAAACTTTTAGTTACAATAATAAACATGAATTACATATTAACTTTAAAGCACTAGTTTTCAACAAACTGTGCTGAAAATAAATGACACAAATCAATTATTTTTTTAAAGTAAAGGTTATGGTTAGCAAATACTTTGATTCCTTCTTTTTTTCATATAGTAGTGTTTCACTTTGATTGCTTTTTAAAACATTTATTTTATAACTCTTTTCAATGTAAATACTTGAGGCTTAGAAGCATAAAATTGGTAAATTTTAGTTCTTGCAAAGATAGTCCTGAGAATTATAAAAATGTTGAATCCTTTTTGGACGATGTATTAGAACGAGCGATTCAGCTCAGAGGTTTAAGTAACATTGGCAAATGGGACAAGCATTGGTCGCTATAACAGCAGGGTCACAGGAAATGAGTGATCGTTCTAAAAAGCATATGTACTGTATCACGGTAAAAGGGGTCCTGATGACATACAATTTTGAAAATGACACAGAAGTAAACTTAAATTAAAACATAGATAAAGAAAATTAAGACGATACGATACGTATAACATGCTTTGTTTCACTGACCTTTCAAATCAACAAATTATGAGGCTAGTCCTTAGACTTTTATGCAAATAGATATGTGAAGGGATTTTTAAAAATTAAATATCATGAGAGCACTTTAGATTTTTTTCTTTTTTTTACAGAGAAGACATTTAAATTAATTTTTAAAAAGTATTATTTGACATTCACCTTCATCGATAACCAAAGTTATAGCAATGATAAGTCATGTGCATTGTGGGCGATTCTCTGTAAACTGGTAATTAGCTGTCCGGACTGAGTATTTTAAAAATAATAAAGTGTAATAAAATAATTATCACTCTTAATACAAGTAAAGCATTAACACTTTGTGGCCCAATTGTATTTGAAGTGATAACAATTTAATTTTTTTTTCTAGAAATTATCTAAGCGCCAAAAACACAGTCCCCTGGCTGTCCCAATCCCATAGTGTAACTGTTAAAGATAGTATTTCAAAAAACCTATTAACATTACATAAATTTTGCAATTAATATCTAAAAATAGAACAGTGAAGCTATATTTTTCTTATGAAATATGGTATAATTACGTATTTCTAAAACTTAAAAGTGTCACGTAAATTCTGTCCAGAGTTTTTTCAAACAATCCCCTGCAACAAATTCAAAGCTGTAATACGAAAAATCTATAACTTTTGCAAATTCTTTTTGGCATGAAGTTTAAAGTAATCAGTGTGAATTTGCCGAAATCGCCGAGAACGGTGTTGAAACGCTACTTTGCTTAGTTTGAGAACCATATTTGTGATGAAAGTATGGATCAGGGTCGTTGCGAAAACAGTCCTCTGGAAAGTGATTTTATTAAGGTCAATTAATTTAATTATAAAACATATTAGTAGTTATGTCTACGATTTGTGCCTAAATTTGTAGGTAGTCTCGTAACTAGTTATGTTCCAATAGTTTTGCAGATATTACGCAACAAAGAGCAAAAACAGTCCCCTGCCTAGTATACTAGGCGGGGACTTACCCCCTATCATGATTTATCAGAAAAACACAAACTTCAATTGGCCCTCTTTCAAGCCAAAGTAATAGATTCATTTTCTAAGCAATAGTATTATAATTATACGAACATTTCAAAAAACCGTGCCCGGACAGATTTCGTGTGAAAAATGACGAGTTTACAGAGAATCGCCCTTGTATTATTATTCTTGTTATTAAATGCTTTTTTAAATCAGCAGAACATGGAATGTTTACATTTCATATAAAATAATCGGAAAATTATCAACTAAAACTTAAACAACAATTAATTTGATGTTAAAAATGCTTTCACTTACGGCAACTCAGCTGCAGGTTTCATCAAAACATCCGCCATTGTTTCGAATCCAACGATGGGTCACGTGGTTAAAATCGACCAATCGAGCTTCGCGGTGAAGAGACCGTTAACAGTTAATGCGCTTATAACCGGCTGCGGAGATTAAAAAAACAGAGAAATCCTGTATTTTATCTAGTTTCATCACAAACAGATTTTTTCTGTAAAAAATATGGATAATTTCTTCAAAATTTACAGTTTTTTTTTACAGTGCAAAGTTGTCACCAATAAAATTTTCTATTATCAATCCTCTGCTGTTTGTGTCTGGTTGGTTGGTTGGTTATTTTGGGTTTATTGGCACAAGAGCCTTTATAAGCTATACTGCGCCAAACGATGATAACCCATAAAGCATAAAAAAATTTAAAACCATTTTTAAAACAGACATATAAATGAAGTTTAAAATCCAAACTAAGCAAGAGAAAGAACGGAATAACAATTTTTGGTAAAAACAAAGACAAAATACTCAAGACAAAGATAAAACCGCTAAATTAAGGACATAAAACCGATTTCATTTAAAAAGGGAAACAAATTAGGATGAGGTATATCCCCAAGTAGTTCCGTCAAGGATGGATAAAATTTATTAAAATATTTAAACGAATTTGATTAAAATTTGGGCAGTTGCTTAGAATATGCAACACTGTCTGATTAATTTTACATGAATTACAGGTTGGAGCTGGTTCATTGCATAGAAGATATTTGTGGGTGAACCTGGTGTGACCAATACGAAGTCGAGCTATTAAAACTTGTTCTCTCCTATTATTCTTCTGTGTTTTAAAACCTTTTATCGAGGGCTGGATGGAGTATTAGTCCGTGGGACAGTAAGCCATATCGTTTAGTTTGGAAACAATAATTTTGGCACATGAGAAAACAACGGAAGTGTACGAAAAAAATGTTTAGTGTGAACAATATTAAAAGTTCTGGAATAAAACGCTGCTCTCAAGAAAAAAAAAGTGCCATTAAGTAACGAACTATTTCACAAACGCGTAGATGATTTTACACCGAATTTTCTTTCGACGAGCCAATGGGAGGCGCCGAAAACGTAAACAAACCTTTGCTCTTAATACGCAGTAGTTATTTTTACCGGCTTTTCTCAAGTGCAAGTGCAAAGCATTGTGTATTAAGTGTTTTGGTTCTGCAAATGCAGTAATGTTTGTTTTATGCATCAAATTTAGACATTGAAACAGTTTTTACGAGAATAGAAGGCCGAACTGAAAAAAAATTTGCAGCACATCTTTATTTTATAACGTTGGGCAAGAAATGTTTACAGGCTTACAGCGAAGCCATGTGTACGAAGCACTGCTTTATTCGCGTATGTTTTTTGTTTTTTAAATGTTATCGTGTGTTTTAATAAGTGTCATTGAAGTAAATTATGATAAAGATTTATTCTTTGAACATTATTTCCGAAAAGTCTCGAACAGTTGCTGAATTGTGTTGTGGAACTTACGTCACAAAAGTATAAACTCCATCACAGATCATTACAGTTGAATCACGGTACTTAAAACGAAGATACTCGAAACTCTTTCGGTCTTCTAAAAATCATGTTGTGAAAAAAGTGCATATGCAACAGATGTTGTGGTTTTCATGATTGATCCCATTCAACTTAGTGCTAAAAATTTGCGCTTGGTCGCGAAAGAACCTACGTCGAGTACATTTCCGAAAACAAGTACAAATATTTCAAAAACAGCTGCCACAGACGGAACCAGTACATGCCATTGGAATGAAGATTTTGTCCCCAATGACGTCAGATCTTATTTTGTGTTCATCGATAAATCGAAACAAATGTATTTATCATGTGGAAGATTTGCTATGAACTGAGAGTTTACTACAACTGTTTCAATTATCTGTGCTAATAATAGACTTTTCTATGCAATTCACATAACTTTACGGGGGGGGGGGAATAAGCATACCTTTTCTTAGGAATTGTTGTATTTTTAACTGTTTTTAAGAATTTGCACTTTCAAAACCTTGTATTAATAAGATGATGTTAAATTCTACATAAAAATACAGTTTTTGAAATTTTCTATTTTACAAACCAAATAGAGAATTACCTTCAAAATAGCATTAGTCTTTGTTCCATGCACGTTCTGACAAAATGGATTCCAAATGCACAAGAAGTTTCAATACTTCATGGAATCGTAAGAATTGAGGAATGTTCTAACTGCAATAGGCAGACAGTAAACAAGTCAACACCGTTCTTAGTTGGTGTGTGTGTTAGTTTTTTCTTTCATCAGTTGCCGTAAATGATGACAATATAAGAATTATAACAATCTCATGCTGCATACAAAATAAATTTGTGATGAGAAGATTTTTCTTACTAATATTGAAAATTGAAAGTACAACAGAAAGAGTATGTATGTAAAACATACGATGCTGCTGACTTTTTTGTATGACCCCCCCACCCTCCCAGTGATGAAGGGCAAGATTTGGGGTTTCACTTTGCCATATATCGCTCAAGTTTCTTTTTTGGAGAGGTGGGTGACCAAAAGTTGTCTCTTCGTAAAATTCTTTTCCAAATTCCTTTGGAAATAGCCATAAATCTCGATCCTGAGATTTCAAACTATCAATGACATAATAGTGCATCCTAGCCTATTCAATCTTTAAAGCTAAAACACAGTCCACTTGATTGAAATGTTCTTTTCCCACTGAGCTTGGTGGCATCAGTTGGTAGCTATTTTATCCTGAAAAGTGTTGTGCAAAACTTGTTCATGTGTCAATGTTGACAGTATAATTACATCTGAGATGTAGCATATCTATTGGTGATTGTTACCAGAAAAATGGCAAAATGCAGTTCAGTGAAAATTCTCAAAATAAGCTTTACCATCTCAATTACAACACAGTCCACTGGCCGTAAAGATAACGCTCCCTTCATATTTAAGGTACGGCATCCAAATATTCTTAAATTCTACAAATTGTTTCTTTTAATAATATGGTTTCTAGCAATGTATATGAAATTTATATGAATGCATTTCATGCATAGTGCTCTTCAATTTAAAGAGAGAAAAATTGTCCATTTCTCATTTTTAAATTGAATGTCCTTTGATTGTGGCATGGAAGTGTTTAAGTAATGGCGAAAAGATAAGTAAAAACAGCTTGCTGTTCATTTTTTAAAGAGTTTTGAAATGTTAAAAACGCTTGCAGCATTTCATAACTTTGTTTTTAAGTAATTTTCTCCTTTCAAAGTTCGCAAAAGCAATCAGAGCATTTAAAATACTTAAATCTAATCCTCAATATCATCAAGCATTTCAAAATTTGGGAAACACATGGCATCTTCAAAAATCTGACATAGAAATTTTGGAAAAATTCATTTGTCATCTATATGGCTATCCAAATTGCTCGTCCATCAATGAAGTAAGGTACCTTTTATTTAAATTAAAATTAAAGTTAGATTTCTCTATCCCACCTAACACAGATTCCTTGCAGCTGCATTTCAAAAGAGCCAATTATCAGGCTGCCATTTGGAAACGCTGCCTACAACAAATAATATCTGCACCCAAACCAGGTGGATATGGCTGGGAGACTTAAGGATGAAAGTATCATCATCATGTGGTCATCTCAATCCCCTTTCCCAGAAAATTTTTTAATCCACTAAAATGCTCTTGCAAAAAATCTCTGTACTCTTCAAATATTTGCTCATGTGTAAAATTAGGGGTACAATGAAATAACATGTGTAGCTTAGGGTGGTTCACAAACCTATGGTAAAAAAAAAAATTGTCCTAGAGGTCACGGCGGTGGCTTATTTTTTTACTTTTATCCACTTATACTTTTTACTTATATATTTAACATATCATCAGCAACTTATTTTTTCCAGTTTCAAAATTTTATACTTATTCTTTGGTGCAGCACAATAATATCGGACTGCCTTCTACGATTCCCACGTCCAAAAAATTTTTCAAGCTGTATTTTTTTTTTTTTTTTTTTAACTTTCGAAACATCACATGTTACATGGGTGATTCTACGATCAATGCGTTTTTTGTGTCCCCAAAGAAAAAATAATCTGTTTAATTTCACACTCATTATATCACTAGTAGCCGCTATTTTTATGATTGTAGTGGTAAGGGCCAGACGAAATTTCAATTTTTGGGGAGTTTATCGATACCAGGGGAAAATGCGTTGCCAGGGGAGTGACACTATTTGCAGAATTCTCGTTTGATTTACCAATATTTCACTTATTTTTCGGTGTAAAATCAGAGTATGGACTCATTTCTAAAAGACCTGTATTCAAAAAAAAAAATTCGCGTTGTAATAAAATAAAAAAAAACAATCTTGAAAACACGACATGTTGCATACAAGTCGCACCGCAGATCCCAAATAAAAATACTTCCCGCATTATTTACGTTCATTCAAATTGCTTTCACAGGGGCAATTAAGATTAAAAATTAAATTAAATATGCTTATAACACAGTTTTAATGTATATTTACCCTTTTTTGGAACAAAACTACCACGGGAGTGACGCAAGAGAAGTGACAAAATCACACATTACCTATAAAAACAACATCACGCGTTCTTCTTACCAGAACTTCACGTAAACCGTGATGTCTGCACACAATAAGCATTGCATTATACATGCGCACACATATGTAACGATGACATATAAAAAGTTATACTTACCAGGGGAAATACTACAGCGACTGGCGCAGTACGCTTTGAGGCACTTTCAACGAGAACCGATGCAATAATATTCAAATTTTTTAAAAACTCTTAGCTTGCTTTTTACTTTACTCAGTAATACACTGGTTATTCACAGTCAAGATCATCCTATTAAATTTTTCATGCTAAGCTTCAGTCTTTGAAGTTCGCCAGTTGAGGGTGACACTGTTGATATGGCCAGTTGAAAAGTGTATTTTTTTTTAAATAATAATAAATATTTTTTCAATGTTTACTGATGAAATATGTTTCTGCTAATGTGAGTGTATGATTATGGTAAAAAACATTATATCAAGTTAGCAAAAATTGAACGTCGAACATGTTTGTATAAAAACTAGTATTTGGACAGGCCAGGGGAGTATACATTTATGACTATTTTCAGCTATAAATGCTAAAATAAAATAATTGTAGTGAATTAATTGGGTGGTCCATATAAAAGATAATAGTCTGTAATGCTTAAGCATACAAAAACATTAATAAAATTAGTTTTACATGAAGTTTTTCCATTGGCCGTCTAAATTCAAATAGCGTAGAATCACCCACATATGAGTCGCACCGCAGATTTCCTTCAGTAAAGAACCTTTCAGTATTATTTATATTCATTCCAGTTATGTTCGAGCGATTACCATGAAGGGGGAAACGGAGATCATATTTGGATTCAGTGGGGCATTTTACATAAGAAACAGCAAAAATAGTGTCAGATACATTTAAAGTTCATTTTGTGCCGAGCAGTGTTGTTATACTGAAATTTGCTAGAAGTTTTTAGTCAAAGCCAAAATATTTAAACTTCTTGCTATGCAATTCAACTTTCTATGTATATTTATATATACATATATATGTACATTTTTATATATATATATATATATATATATTTTTTTATTTGAAAGAGAGAGAGAGAGACTTTTAGTATTGAATATTTTATTGTCTCAAGGGATAAGCAAGGATAAGTACTCAATTTTCTTCAACAGCAGGTAAAAGAAACTGCTTTTTGTCTTCATTATTGAAAAAATAATATGTTAAATTCCTGAATTATTTGAACATTTTGCTCAGCAACGTTATTCACCATTATTTATTTATTTTAATTTTTTACTTTTAATTCTGTGATTGATCTTATATTTGCATTCGTTGGGGCGTAGGACAAAGAATGTTAGAAAATAATCCCTATACTCATGTTTGAAAAAAATCCAATTGTTCTGTACTACATTTGTTATGTTCCATCTTTTCGTAATAGCTGTCGCACAGATTTGATAGAAAACTAGTCAACCATAATTCACGATGTGCCATACTGTCCTAGTGATTCAATTCCAGTCGTTCCTGTTAAGGATCATGGTGCAAAATGCACCGTTGAAATTTCTAGAGGAACTATTTGTGTAATTTTGTGCAGTTTAAAGTTGGTCCTAAAACTTGGAACTGGATGTTTCTCACCCTTATAGCAAACTTGTAGTATATGGGTGATTCTACGATCAATGCGTTTTTTGTGTCCCCAAAGAAAAAATAATCTGTTTTATCTCACACTCATTATATCACTAGTAGCCGCTATTTTTATGATTGTAGTGGTAAGGGCCAGACGAAATTTCAATTTTTGGGGGGTTTATCGATACCAGGGGAAAACGCGTTGCCAGGGGAGTGACACTATTGGCGGAATTCTGGTTTGATTTACAATTATTTCACTTATTTTTCGGTGTAAAATCATAGTATGGACTCATTTCTATGAGACCTGTATTAAAAAAAATTTTCACGTTGTAATAAAATGAAAAAAAATTAATCCTGAAAACACGACATGTTGCATACAAGTCGCACCGCAGATCCCAAATAAAAATACTTCTCGCATTATTTACGTTCATTCAAATTGCTTTCACAGGGGCAATTAGGATTAAAAATGAAATTAATTATGCTTATATCACAGTTTTAATGTATATTTACCCTTTTTTTGAACAAAAATGCCAGGGGAGTGACGCCAGAGAAGTGACAAAATCACACATTACCTATAAAAACAGCATCACGCGTTCTTCTTACCAGAACTTCCAGTAAACCGTGATGTCTGCACACAATAAGCATTACATTGTACATACGCATACTTATGTAACGATGAAATATCAAAAGTTATACTTACCAGGGGAAATACTACAGCGACTGGCGCAGTAAGCTTTGAGGCACTTTCAACAAGAACCGATGCAATAATATTCGAATTTTTTTAAAACCTCTTAGCTTGCTTTTAACTTTACTCAGTATTACACTGGTTATTCGCAATCAACATCATTCTTATGCATTTTTTATACTAAATTTCAGTCTTTGAAGTTCGCCAGGTGGAGGTGACACTATTGATATGGCCCGTTGAAAAGTGTATTTTTTTTTAAATAATAATAAATATTTTTTCAATGTTTACTGATGAAATTGGTTTCTCTGTTAATGTAAGTGTATGATTATGGCAAAAAACATTATGCCACGTTAGCAAAAATTGAGCGTCGAACATGTTTGTATAAAAACTAGTATTTGAACAGGCCAGGGGAGTATACATTTATGACTATTTTCGGCTGTAAATGCTAAAATAAAATAATTGCAGTGAATTAATTGGGTGGTCCATATAAAAGATAATAGTCTGTAATGCTTCAGCATGCAAAAACATTATTAAAATCAGTTTCACATGAAGTTTTTCCATTGGCCGTCTGAATTCAAATAGCGTAGAATGACCCATATAGGAACATAAATATTTTGAGGCATATAAGAGCCTGGATTTTTTCAGATAGGCTCCCTAATTGACTAATAATAACTCAATTATCTCTTTATAATCAGAAAGAGTGATCATAGATTTATAAAAAGCTTACAGTTGAAGTTTCAAACTTGTTAAAGTATTTTTTTTAAGTTCTATGTGCAACATTCTTTTTTTTTTTTTTGTTTAATTCTTTGCCAAAAATTTTTTCACTTTAAAGTTATTAAAAAGAATAGAACTTGTGTGGAATATGATGGCCAAAGTAAGCATGAAGTAAATATCTTTGCCTAAATTTCAGATTAGTTCTATGCCAGACTAGCTACAATAGTCTATTTTGTGCAATTAGTTTTTATAATTTAATTCATTCTTTTTGTGATACTATTAGCACTATTAGTTTAAAACTTTAAATCTTGCATTTTTTTTCTCTGCATCCCACTACTTTAAAAATATAAAAAACATTTTGCACGGCTCTTCCACAACTCTATTTTGGCAAGCGTAAGTTTTGAAAATCATAGCACAACATGTAGACAAGTAGTACTGCAATCTACATAGTATGCTGCGATCTACTAAATAATCGATTGTATCAAAGCTGTTGCTATACGGGTCATTCTACGCTATTTGAATTCAGACGGCCAATGGAAAAACTTCATGTGAAACTGATTTTAATAATGTTTTTGCATGCTGAAGCATTACAGACTATTATCTTTTATATGGACCACCCAATTAATTCACTGCAATTATTTTATTTTAGCATTTACAGCCGAAAATAGTCATAAATGTATACTCCCCTGGCCTGTTCAAATACTAGTTTTTATACAAACATGTTCGACGCTCCATTTTTGCTAACGTGGCATAATGTTTTTTGCCATAATCATACACTTACATTAACAGAGAAACCAATTTCATCAGTAAACATTGAAAAAATATTTATTATTATTAAAAAAAAATACACTTTTCAACGGGCCATATCAATAGTGTCACCTCCACCTGGCGAACTTCAAAGACTGAAATTTAGTATAAAAAATGCATAAGAATGATGTTGATTGCGAATAACCAGTGTAATACTGAGTAAAGTTAAAAGCAAGCTAAGAGGTTTTAAAAAAATTCGAATATTATTGCATCGGTTCTTGTTGAAAGTGCCTCAAAGCTTACTGCGCCAGTCGCTGTAGTATTTCCCCTGGTAAGTATAACTTTTGATATTTCATCGTTACATAAGTATGCGTATGTACAATGTAATGCTTATTGTGTGCAGACATCACGGTTTACTTGAAGTTCTGGTAAGAAGAACGCGTGATGCTGTTTTTATAGGTAATGTGTGATTTTGTCACTTCTCTGGCGTCACTCCCCTGGCATTTTTGTCCAAAAAAAGGGTAAATATACATTAAAACTGTGATATAAGCATAATTAATTTCATTTTTAATCTTAATTGCCCCTGTGAAAGCAATTTGAATGAACGTAAATAATGCGAGAAGTATTTTTATTTGGGATCTGCGGTGCGACTTGTATGCAACATGTCGTGTTTTCAGGATTAATTTTTTTTCATTTTATTACAACGTGAAAATTTTTTTTAATACAGGTCTCATAGAAATGAGTCCATACTATGATTTTACACCGAAAAATAAGTGAAATAATTGTAAATCAAACCAGAATTCCGCCAATAGTGTCACTCCCCTGGCAACGCGTTTTCCCCTGGTATCGATAAACCCCCCAAAAATTGAAATTTCGTCTGGCCCTTACCACTACAATCATAAAAATAGCGGCTACTAGTGATATAATGAGTGTGAGATAAAACAGATTATTTTTTCTTTGGGGACACAAAAAACGCATTGATCGTAGAATCACCCATATAATACTTTTTTATGAAAAATTCAAACGCTTGTCTTAATGTAAACCGTCGCAGGCTTAATGACCTAAGAATGACGAAAGAAGTTCATTAAGACAAAATTAAATCAATCAATGAAAGAACCGAAAAAGTAGTTGCAAGTTAATGAAACAGTACAACCGCGGTACTCCTGGGATTTCCATCATTGACTCTGTTCCGTCAATAATTTATTTCTTGGAGTAGCTCATGAATGAATACTGAAAACAGCTTACCGGAAAAGAAGTAATGGGTGTAAAGAGAAAACATAAAGTGCGCATTAAAGTTTGTTTTGTTTCAGGTCTCTTTTGCAAAATTCACAGCTTTCAGATTACAAATATTTATAATTATGTGCAGTTATGGATTTCATTACATCAAATGCTGAATATTTTCCTATACATTGAAGGGACATACATTCATTATTTTTTTTTCTTTTGCCACAGCATGGTAGCAGATGTTACGCCACTATTACTACTACACAAATATCTCTGAAAATTTCTTCAAATTCCGATCAATATTGCTTCAATGTTATCATCTTTTCCCAAGTTCACTTAAAGATGAAAAGACTGATATTATAATTAACAACAAATTTTCCATGTCTGTTTTCAATAACCAATCATTATTTTGGTGTTGAATTTAATCAACACTTACAAAATATTTCTGCATTAACTCAATATGATTCCTATATGGGTGATTCTACGATCAATGCGTTTTTTGTGTCCCCAAAGAAAAAATAATCTGTTTTATCTCACACTCATTATATCACTAGTAGCCGCTATTTTTATGATTGTAGTGGTAAGGGCCAGACGAAATTTCAATTTTTGGGGGGTTTATCGATACCAGGGGAAAACGCGTTGCCAGGGGAGTGACACTATTGGCGGAATTCTGGTTTGATTTACAATTATTTCACTTATTTTTCGGTGTAAAATCATAGTATGGACTCATTTCTATGAGACCTGTATTAAAAAAAATTTTCACGTTGTAATAAAATGAAAAAAAATTAATCCTGAAAACACGACATGTTGCATACAAGTCGCACCGCAGATCCCAAATAAAAATACTTCTCGCATTATTTACGTTCATTCAAATTGCTTTCACAGGGGCAATTAAGATTAAAAATGAAATTAATTATGCTTATATCACAGTTTTAATGTATATTTACCCTTTTTTTGGACAAAAATGCCAGGGGAGTGACGCCAGAGAAGTGACAAAATCACACATTACCTATAAAAACAGCATCACGCGTTCTTCTTACCAGAACTTCAAGTAAACCGTGATGTCTACACACAATAAGCATTACATTGTACATACGCATACTTATGTAACGATGAAATATCAAAAGTTATACTTACCAGGGGAAATACTACAGCGACTGGCGCAGTAAGCTTTGAGGCACTTTCAACAAGAACCGATGCAATAATATTCGAATTTTTTTAAAACCTCTTAGCTTGCTTTTAACTTTACTCAGTATTACACTGGTTATTCGCAATCAACATCATTCTTATGCATTTTTTATACTAAATTTCAGTCTTTGAAGTTCGCCAGGTGGAGGTGACACTATTGATATGGCCCGTTGAAAAGTGTATTTTTTTTTAATAATAATAAATATTTTTTCAATGTTTACTGATGAAATTGGTTTCTCTGTTAATGTAAGTGTATGATTATGGCAAAAAACATTATGCCACGTTAGCAAAAATGGAGCGTCGAACATGTTTGTATAAAAACTAGTATTTGAACAGGCCAGGGGAGTATACATTTATGACTATTTTCGGCTGTAAATGCTAAAATAAAATAATTGCAGTGAATTAATTGGGTGGTCCATATAAAAGATAATAGTCTGTAATGCTTCAGCATGCAAAAACATTATTAAAATCAGTTTCACATGAAGTTTTTCCATTGGCCGTCTGAATTCAAATAGCGTAGAATGACCCATATATTTCCGAATGTCAATACGCACAGAAATTCAATATCATAAATAAAGAAACAGTAGATCATTAATTTAGAAAAGCAAAGCAACTGTTTCAAAGCAAAGATAAGCTTTTATTATCGTAAATACAAGTTCGAGACCGGCCGAAACACAAATAAAAAAGTTGTTTAATTATTCCAGGTCCGTCATTTCAAGTCTTTACAGGGAGGGATGGTCAAAAGGCAATGCAATTTCGTCAAAAAACAATAACCGCGCGCACAATGTTAATACATTGATTTCTCAAAGCCAGGGGGGGGAGGGCAATGGCCACCCTATGACCCCGCAAAATGATGGGCCTGCACTATTCCAAGATCTTACAGCTATGTATTTTTTGGATTTCTAAGTAATTTTAAATATTTCTGCGCAATTTATGCGCTCCGATTGCACGAATACTTTAACAAAGATATTAAATAGCTACACATCTTAGGGCCTGTTCAAATGATAGGTAACCGATGCGATTGCGCTGCACAAAGTAATGGGGAATTAGCAATCTATTAAATATTCTTACTTTGACTATTAGATATTGTTAAGAGACTTACAAAACTCAAAAAAATCACCGTCGCAAAACTCTAGCACATAATGATTGATTTTCAATGTATTTTTAATAACCTCACTAGCAAAAAATTACTCTCAGCAACTGACGTCACATGTCTGGTTGTTCCAACTTCGAGCAGCAGACTTACATTGCTTCTCATTTCGGAGTGTTTTTTCGCCTCCATTATCAATCAATTTAAGTCTATGAATCTACCTATATAAAAATGGATGTATGTATCTATTTGTAAGTTTGTTTGTATGTTTGTATGTTTATTCCTTATACAAATCCACAGTTTTCGTCGAAGTTTAATCAAACTTTGCACAGAGGTTCTTTGATGCACTAGAATTCATAAAGGCGGGGTTTTGAAAGTTTTAAAAAATCCAAGAAGCTCAAAATTAAAAAAAAATGTCTCAAAATGGCCATTTTCTTTCAATTTTAAATAGATAGTGTAATAGAGATAAGCCTTTAAGAATATAAATTGATAAAATTTAACACATTTAAATATGAGCATTTTCCAACAAAGATTACGATTAACAATGAATTATAAATTTAAGGCTCACCTGTTTCATTTAGCATGAAATAAGTTTAAAACAATTATAATTAACTATGTTGTATTAATAAGCACCCGTGCACCGCCGAGTAATAAGCTCTAGTTCACTATAAAGATGAACTTCGTCAAAGGGCAATTCAATAACCTACCACAGGTGTCAACGATGATGGAAAAACAAATTACGAGAAAACGAGATTCGAATTTTTAGAAATCCATTACTTGGCGGCTTTTACCTATTACGGCAGCCCTGATCAACAACGTAGTGAATGCTGCGAAAAACCCGGTTTCACCCCTGCTGGGCCAAGTTTCTCGCGACAGGTGCCAGCGGTGGAAGAGCGAAAAGCATCCGACCAGATAAATGACGTTACCGTCGGTTAAACTTTAAAAATTATTGTCATTATTTTTAAGTATTTATCGCATCAAAAAAAATTTTTTTACCGCGGATGTTCATGCACATTATTCTGTCATAGAAAACCAAGAATCAAAACTTAAAAACTTCTCTCTTGAGACGCAAACGCACTTGTGCACAAAACCAAACAAGGTATTTGAAAACACAAATCAAACGCGTGCTTACAACGTCAAATTTGAAATCAGTGCAGTCACATGATCCTCTTGACATGTTTAAATGATGTGATAAAGTAGCGTTAGAACTATCAATATGGAGAATTAAATACCAAGTGATCTATGAGAGCATTCAAATGATGCGATTGCTTTGTGGAAGCAATCCACATTTCAAATCACTGAGCTATAGTGCACCTCTGGTAACTTGAGCTATGACTTTGCTGTGACCTTGAAAGTGTTAACCTCTTTTGCGGGTAGTAGGGAAGTGTACTTGGCTCTGAATTGAGTTACCTAGGGAACTTTCTTATCGTATTCCAACTCAAATGCGCTCCAATAGAACGTTCCTTTTTTGTTGAACTCTCCAAAAAGAGGCAAACAATTTCAAGATAAAAGAAAAGTCATAGCTCAAGTTACGAAAGGCGTGCTATAAAACCAACGCGCTTTAGAGCATAAATGTTGTTAGCATCTCAACGGGTGTATGCGAGCTTTAACCTTCGATGCTTCTAATGCATCACAAATGCATCATTTGAATGAGTATTTTATCTGAAAATTATACCTCTATATAGATGTGAGGGGTAACTTCGAAAAATGTTTTAAACAACTGTATTAGGACAACTTATAAAAGTATTTCATAAGTACCGCTGCAAAAGGTGAACAACAACTCTTAACAAAAGTTTTCAAAATTTAAGCTGTTTCAAAAAACAAAAAAACTCTAGAAATCCTAACCTTGAAACGATATAGTTTCTACAAGTACGCCTTTTAAGCGAAAGTATCATGTTTTCCCATTTTTTCCACTTAAAAGTTCACTCAAAAGAGCATATACTATTTTTAGCTGAAATAAGCAAATAAAAAATTGGAAATCTTATTTCTTCAAACTGCAGTTAACTCAAACTACATTCCCAATCACAAAAAGAAAACAGGTTTTGAAGCGTCAAAGCAGTTTTTTTTAATTGGATAAATATATAATAAACAAACTTTGATGATATGAAACACGTATCTCGCTGAATTTACAGAAAACTTTATTTCTCTTTACTTTCAGCGCGTAATGTAACACTTTTGACTTCATGCTCGAAAAATCAAATAAAATATTTTATAGCATATGCAAATTTCATCGAACAAAAACCTTTAAATAACTCCTAACCCAAACGAAAAAAAGCATTAATATGTTTAAAAAACTAGAAATGCAAAGCCGTTCTGAAAACAGCTAGCATAAAAAGTTTCATTTACATATAAATGGAAAATTATAAAGCCACACAATGATTTTTTTACGTAAAATACCATTAATAATTTAAACTAGTTTTCCCGCACCTATTTTTGTCCAGACATATAATTTGACTGCTTTGATTTTTGCTCTTCAAAGCATTGTGTTATACTTATATAGCATGAAATACAAACTTTAAAACTAATATTTTTACAACTGTGTTGGCTACAAAAAATTGTGAATAAATTAAATTTCATTGTCGATTTTCTTGCATTAGTGCTTTTTTTATTATTATTATTAAGTTAACTTGATTAAAAGCTTCTTCAATAAATTAGGCTACATTGAAGTAAATACTCAAGTAAACTTGATTACTGTGGTTTAAAATCTGCCCCAGATAGTGCGGTATTTACGTATGGGCTTAATGGGCTATAGCCCAAGGCGGCACGATTGGGGGGGGGGCACTTTTTAAATGCAAAGTGAAGACCTTTTTTTTCTTTTTTTTTTAAGACAGCAGGGCGGATTGGCCGCGAGAATTACATCAATTAATTGTATTAAACACTGTTCTTTATTTAATAACTCTGAAATGCTGGTGGAATTTTTCATACAAAAGTATTGAACCGCAGGGGGACAAAAAGAAAAGAAGATAAGACAGGAATAAGACTAGAAAGATGAGAAAAAAAATACTGCGAGACAGAAAAAAATGTTTGTTAAAACCGGGTCTTGCTCGTTAAAAGCGAACTCTGTTATATAGACTTAACATTGATCCAATAAAACATTCTCGTTTCCCTCGTTAAATCCGAGCTCTCGTTATATCCGAGCTCGTTATAAACGAGTTCGACTGTATTCATTACACATTTTTTTTCATTACTTTATCGTTTATTTTTTATTGATTTTATTTTATTTTTTCTCACATTCTCAATGAACTAGAATCAATTTAAGTATACTATATTTATTAACATATATAAAATAATAGAGCGTCTATGTGAGTATGATTTATGTATGATGTATATTTGTATATTTTTGTTGTTATGGGTTCTTTCATCGAAATAAAATGTTTATGTATTTATTTTGTAAACTAAGCAAATGAATAGATGTTATTTCATACAGTGTGGCTGTGGGGCTAGTAATGCAAAAGGTTATTGAAATTTTTGTACCACGCTATCAGCCCATTAAAGTTACAGACACCAAGTAACACTTGCTCAATTTCTGATAATCTGATACTGTTGCATAGTGAAAAATCATTGAATTTAATGTAGGAGGGATTTTTCATGGAAAACAATTGGCACAAGTCTCCAAACTTTGTGAGAAATTTTTAATTCCTGCTCATCTTTTTTTATTCAGTCATAAACCGACGACAAAGTATTCAAATGTAAAAATAATACCGGAAAAAAAAAGAAAAAAAGTTAATAATTCGCAATATAAGTCGACTGCTAAAGACAAAAGGGAGAAACCTCCCTTTCAACGTGATAGATGTCGCAATAACTGATTAATACTGATGTTTTCATCATCACTGTAAATGTATTCATATTTTTTAAGGATATTTTAGGTTCCATTAATAAAACATCGGCATTGAAAAAACATCGATGTTAGAGAAAAGAATCAACACCATAACATCAATGGTAAAAACATCAATGTTTTAACAATGTTTAATGTTTCGAAAACATCGACATCGATGTCGCACCAAGTGTGCAAACGCTGTCGCTGCATCTGTTGGACTAGCACAGATTGTTTTAATATTATTGTTATTTCGTCATTCGTTTACTTTATTCCAACTGCAAGTTGTTGATAAGGTCTAGTAACATTTGTTTTTCATTTAAATCTTTAAACACGTTTTTAAAATTTTTAAACTATTTTTGAAACAAATATGTGAACATTATTCATTTTAAAAACTGTTTTAAATTTCGAAAGAAAGTTCTTAATGTAATTAAGTACTAAAAATGTTGATTTATAATAATGTAAGAGCAGATTTGTAATAGTAAAAGTTGAGATTCGCAAAAGACGAATTTTTACCAATTGGCTGGTTGTTAACAGCCAACCAATTTCATGTTTAACTAGCTGTGTAGCCGGACTTTGCACGGTTTACTTTGAAAATACATTGTCAAGTAAATATTTTTTTTTTACAACTCTGAAATTCAACACCTCAGGAGGGGGGGGGCAGTTTCAAAAGCCCAGGGCGGAATCACGTCCAAATACGTCTCTGAGCCCAGAGATAGTGCTAATTTTAAAACCCGACTATCACAGACAAAAATCGTAAGTTTTGCTCCAAACTAAGACGAAATTTCGGTTTAATGTCTAAAATGATTTTTAATAAAAATGAATGGAAGATGATTTCACTTTTTGTGAGTGAACAATTTCTTTTTATTAATCTATTTATTTTTTGAGAAACAATTGGGTGAAAAAAGTATTTATATTCATGCAGTTTTAGTACTACGAGCTGAAAAGTAATAGAGGAGCTGAAAAATAACGGCTACCACATTCAGCTCTCAAGCTCTTTTGATCAATGCACCCTTGAACGTGTAATGATGTAAGGATAACACACATGTAGTGCCTAATATCATTTCGTTCAAAACTTTCAAAAAGTCTTGAAATTTGATCTTGAAGCACAAATTTTATTTCCCCGAAATTCTGAATGTCATGTTGGTTAGTTTAAAATATTGTCTTATTCAAACTTAATCCACATTAATTTTTTAATTGTTTTTTCTACTTAAAAATATTACTATTTGGATGTTTGCTGTTCTGATGAATACATTTTGAATAAAGTGATATCTTTACATCCGCTATTGGATTTTTTTAGGTTAAATATTTGCTATAGGGCAATTCCACGATAAGGTCAACCAGATGGTCAAATTTTCAAAATTAATATTTCTAAACAAACAAGATATCATTTTAAAGGTAAAGAGTTGTATATTTTTAAATTCATGTCTAAATTTTTATAACTTAAGTTTTAACTAAGTTACAAGAGGTCAAACTAAGGTCAACATCCAGAGCGTTTTCAAACTACATTTGACGACTCTCAAAGAAGCTCTGTTTTTTCCAAAATATACATACTACAATTATGAATTAAGACGAATAACTATTTACATATTCAATGTACAACAGGTGATGTTGCAAAAATGTGTTAGAATATAATTCATTTTGATTTGTGACAGAATTCCCATGGGGCACATTAAGTGTTTTACGTCCGACACCAAAATGTACGATTAATTATGCTGGCCCAATAATTTTAAAGCTACATACATCTGACTTTGTATACAAAGTAAAATCTTTGGTCTCATTGATGTAACCTATTAACATTTTGTGACAAGTAAATATTTTTAATTAAAATCTAGGTGTCGGACGTAAAGAATTTTTTTACGTCCGACACCGTTTACGTCCGACACTGTTACATTCCTAAAATAACACTTGTTTACAACTGTGATTCTCCATATTTTGCCTTTAATTACAAAGTTAAAGTGAAGCATGATTTAAAAAAAAAATAATTTTGACTTTACTGTGCATACATATACTTTAAATTTACTTATTAAATAGTAAATTTTGCTTCAGAATAATACTTTAAAAGTTGTCTTTCTTCTCATGAGACATTTATATTAAGACACTTGCAATGCATCACAGTTGTTCTGGGAACTCTTGAATTAATAAAAAGTGTATATACATATTATTGCTTTGAAAAGAACAGCAACCCAACTCTTAAGCATTCATCTAAAGTTTTAAAGGCTAGATCATCACAACACAACCTGTATTCTGTTTCACAAGGAGTCAGAACACATGGATTTCGTAGTTAGATTTGTACAAGTGGATGCTTGCATTTTTTATCAGTGTACTGATTAATATTCATATTTGCTGGTTGATGGTGGTTGATGCCATAGGAGGCACTGTGAAAAAAATCGTTTGGCGCCGCGTTAAAGCAAGAAAAATGACAGTGACAAAAGCGAAGCAATTTTCTCAAATTTCAGCACTTTTAAATCCGAATATGCACATAAAGTATATTCCAGCAAAATATATACACATAGATACAAAGCATTTGCATCAGCACTGGAAAGCTGTTTTCCATATTCCAAACATCAAATCTGCTCATATTGCCAAATCAGTTGGACACAATTAAGTTCAAATTGGTGACATATCACGTGATAACAAATTAAGAACAACGTGATAACAAATTAAGAATCTTATAATTCCGGGATCGAAGAATCTGCAGATCTTGATACAGTAAACATCAATGACTGGGTTGTGGTACGCATGATGCCATGCTTTGTCTTGGATGTATCACCAAAAAAATTACATTGTAGTATCAGTTATGCATAGTTCTAAAGGTTATTTTAAATGGCCAAGAACTGAGGACAAAATATTTTACAAATTACGGGACATTATAAAAGTATTCGTACTCCGATCCCAACAGAAAAAAGGGGGCAGTTTAAATTTGATGAACCCTTTAAAATGTTAAAAAATAATATGTGTGACCTAGGAATAAAATTTAAGCTAATTTTCTTATTTAAAACTGTAATCATTGCATTTAAGAACAACGGTTTAGGTCCAATTCGAAGAGTTTACGTCCGACACCGCAAATTTACGTCCGACACCAAGGTAAAAGTAGTTCCAAATTAATTTTATTCAAAACAATATCATTAAAAAACTGTAAAATATGCTTTAATCATAAGTATACTATCGATCTTAGCTGTTTTTGAAATTAAAAGGTAAGCCAATTCGCAGAGCTTCAGTAAATTTTAAGTGAATCTCCAATTTTACTATTTGTGCGTTTACGTCCGACACCAACTATTTAAATCTTCTTAATTTCTATTTAAGAGATCTATTTTAAAAAACTAACATGATTTTTTATTCATTATGATGTAGCGAGTATTTTGAATACCAACTTAATCATTTTTATTCAGTTTATATTTGATAAATGGAACTAAAACTAAAAAATATTTCTTCGTTTTTTACGTCCGACACCATGGAATTGCCTTATAATATTTATTAAGAGGCCCAAAAATTAGTTATTTTATTGAAATCTTAATTTAAAAATGTTGAAGAGAAATTTCATGGAGACACACGGCACAAATAAAGCTTTTCTCCTATTCTCTTACTTGAAACCCCATATTGATTACATTAATTGTAATCATAACCAAATTAGAACAAGAAGTAATCATTATTTAATCTGTTGTTATTAATATTTTCTACTGAGATACCCTGTAATAAAAGTTTTACTCTGAATATTTCAAACGTAAAACTTCGAAGATGAGGCAAATAAAAATACATTTTTGACCTTGCATAGGATCCCCTATAATTACCCCTAACAATTGATCTTTCTGAATTTACGAAAAGTCTTACGAAAAATCTTAGGATTAAGGACACGAAATGTAGTTCATAAAAGCAGACTTAGGAATATGAATCAGAAAAAATAGAGTATCACAAATGTGAATATTCTTAGTTCGAACTCAATGGGTTAAACCCATCCTCAACAAGTTAAGCATAAACTTTCAAATGCTATAACAACCAATTCGACTTAGTTTTCTTGTAGAGTACAGAGAAAAGCTCCTTAATGCTCTGAGCTCTCCATGAGTATGAGTGTAATAGTACTTTATCTGTGAAATGCTTTTGTTAGACTCTGGGTATTTTTCCCCTAGAGAGAAATATAGTTGATCTTTCCAAAGCCGAGATTTTATAGAAATTTATTTTGGAGATGACTAAAATAATTTTAAACTAAGAAAACTAGTATTTATACCTGTCTTTTATTTATTTTTTTTAGCTTTGAGTGACATTTTAATAGCTCATTTTCTACCAAATATCAGCAATATTTAAAAAAATAATTTCATCTTTTAAACAAACAACGTTATAAGTTGTAAAACGAGATTAATCAACGCTTTATCGCACTAAATTGGCATATTACTGCAGACACGTGTTTCGAACATTACGAATGTATCTGTAGAAATAATAGTATTTTGCAGACAAATCCAAACTTATTTTAGGATTTATGACTCCTAATGCTGATTACAAAAGTATAATTGTGCATGCGCTAGCAATTATACCTCATTGGAGTCAACGCTTAGATTGACCAATCCAGCATTGATCTATTTTTTATGTTAAATGACGAGATTTCAAAAAAGTATGATGAAAATCCAACTTTTCGCATTGGCGGCAATGCAAGAAGATAGATTTTAAGTGTAAAAATATTTTCGGAGTTAACTCCTTCTAATGTTGATAACAAAAGTGTGATTGTGCATGTGCTAGCAGTAGTACGTCATTCCGAAATCAGAAAGGCAAATGAATAGCTTATTGATTTTCGTTCTTTTCCAAGCCTTTTAAAACAAAGTTGTATCATTGGAGCCAAAACTGAGATTACCATAATCACAAATAAAGTTTTTTTAGCTAAATATCTTAAGCAATGAGGTTTCAAAAACATGCGAGTATAATCCAACTGTTTACAGCACCGGCTATGCAACTGCTAAACTCTCACCAAACTTTCTTCAAGAGGCTTTTCGTATTTGCAATACACCCCTTAAAACTCGGAATCTATCGATTTCCACTCCGGAAAACCCATTCATTCTGAAAGAAACTATAAAACTTCCCCCATCGTAGTTTTTACAACGCTGTTTGAGGATTTGCTAACCAGGATAACGCAAATGACATCTCCTCCAACATGGGGAAAATTCCCTTCCCCAATGCAGCACTTTCTATTTTACCATGAATATTTATGAGAATGCATTGTCACCAGGAGCTAATTCCTTATCTGTCTTCAGCGTGCGAGCTGTTAAAGTTTCAGCCGATGAATTCAATTCTAATTTTAATTTTGCTTCTTGATATCTCTCAACATTTATTTCACCAAGTTTGGAAAATAGAGGATCAGCACGGAACAATTTCTTTCTGTCAGATTTATTTAGCTGTTCTAATTAAGAACAGAAACGCTTTTAAGAGCAGTACGTTAAATAAAGCAATCGTATGAGCCGTTTGGACTTGAACGTAATTTCGGATCGATACCTTAAGCCTAAGTTTTAATTAAACCTCTTACAAATATTACATTATTCTGGTGCTTTTCTAGTTAGTTCCTTCAAAGTAATTAAAGACAGTGTGGGTATCATCTTGCCTAAGAGGTGCTATTGTCCCACGTGTTTTAGGGTAATAACGAGAGGTGCGCTGAGCGCTAAGCGATTTAAATTACAGTAATTTTCATTCTAATTCGGTTCGCTCTGAATATGGGGTGGGGAAATCTTTTGTATAATCATCAAAAGGGTTTAGTGAAAACGGTAGCGCAAATTAAACCCTTGAGATTTAATGAATAGCTTAATGTTGGATATGATTAGCCATTCGACTCACGCAAAAATTGATTTTAAGAACTTGATATAGTGTTAAAACATAACTCTAGATGAGATAATCTTTTCATCTAGCTCAAACTTAGGAAAATAACACCGAACAATCAAATTCCAAAACTTTTCATTTCTAACCTGAAAGAATGAATGAAGAAACCTTTTCTTGGTAGTTGAGACTATTTGGGTGTCCCTGATTAAATTTTAAAAGGAAACACATTAACGTATTATCTGATAAAATTTTATTTATTTATGAATTATGTTTTCAAACCAATTTAAACGGATGCATCTCGAACACGTTTTAAAGTATCTTCTTCCCTTCAGCTGACTCAATTTAACCAGATGAGTTCATTGTTTTCAGCTCAGACATATTGTTTTGAAAACCTTGGAATTTGTTCTCAATCCTCCAGAAAAAAAATATTATTTGTCATCCGCTCGCAGGATTTTTGTAGTAGTTTCCGTAGCTATTTAAGCAACGTTGAAATGCTACAATGATGCAGATTATTCCAAGTACCTTCTACTGCTTAATGATATTGCATTAGCTTAACAAAGTATACTTAAAATTTTAACCAACACAAAAGAACAGCATAAATAGTATACTTGTATAAACTAAATCTTTTTTTTTTTTTTTTTTTGCGTTTCCACAATGCAAAACTAATACCTATTTAGAAAAACCTTTCTTTCAGTACGAAAAGAGTACCAAAAAGTATCATTATTTTATTGAAAAAAGTGTTGAAAGTTACTGAAGAAGAAAAGCAGTTTAGCATGTAATCAACGAAAAGAAAACCCAAATATGTTTTGTGGCAATTTACAAAATGTCCTCTGTTGTACTATGTTTTTCCTTTAACAAAAGCTGGAGAAAGCTCTTTCATTCCATTACAATAGGGAGAGTTGCACCTTTTGTTTCCCCTGATCGTGTCATAAGCACATACTAAGAGATAAATGCTTAAAGTCGCATTCAGGTTGTGTCATCCAGACAGAAGTGCAGAAAAAGTCGTTTTGTAATGGCTCTCATTTTTTATAGAAACACGATGAAAGAAATCGGATGTTTTTGAAGAGTTTTATTAGTGTTCTTGCTTGTACAAAAGAATAAGTAATTTTTGTGACGCGTGTGCTAAAAAACAAGAGTAGTTAAGATGCTGATACTTGTACCTGTTCGCGGGACATGTTGAATCATTTGACTAATTATCATATGTATTGGGCAATACGGTGGTTACGTAGTTATTTGTTTTCAAAAATGCCAATTATTCATTCACTTGTTGCACTTGATCATGTTTCATTAAAAATAACAAATATAATAATATTACACTCCGTCATCTACCATCATGCTCATTATGGTGTATCGAAAAACATCCAATAGTGCGGAAAAGTTGCCGAATGTTATTGTTAGGTATGCGTGAAAAATTTTGTTAATCTGAGTTTATGTCTTCAGTTGCCTACAGGGCCGTTCGTTAAAATTCGTTAATTTTAACGTTTTTTCAATATTTTTTTTTAATACGGAAAAGTTGCCATACGTTATTTGTACGACAGTATTTTGGTTAGTTTTTGTCAATATTTAATGCTTACTTTATAGACTGCCAATGACAATTCGTTTTTGCACTGACTGTTCGTAGATGACACACATTCTGCATAATTTAATTATCACATAAGTGTTGTTGTCTTTTTATTGATGAATGGCTACTTAATACCTTATTGAAAATAACTTCCTTTAAGTGGTTTAGATTTGTTAATATGTGCTCTGGAGTAAGATAGAACATTAAAGCTATCACAGTTGCTGTAAACAATAGCAACGGACTATCACAACAGAAAATATATCTGATATTATAATAGCTCTCACTACCCGTGTGAAATCATAATTGACTACAAGTTGTGAAAAATGAATTTAAAACAATGTAAAAACTTTGGTTTTCTCCTCCCTCCAGGTAGTACACTAATTTGTGGTGGAAGAACTTCAGGAGAAGAACAATCAGAGAGGCAGCATGAACAGTGTCCAGACATACTGAAGAGAGATAGCTGCCATTGCCATTCTTCCATCTCCGTAGGCATGGTAATACTAGCTCATAATTATTCCGTTCATACAACTAAAAACACTATAATAAATAAGTACTGTTTTGTATTACTATTTCTCACGCGTTAAATAAGTAAAATTTATTGAAACTTTAAGAAATTTTAATCATTGTTGATTGAATTGTTTTTTGAGTAGTATTTGTTTGTAAGGATTAATTTTGTAATATTTCTGAAAAATCAACTAATAAAGTTGCTAGATTTCGAAAAACATAAAACAACTAATTTATTATCTGAAAATGTTCAAAATTAAGTAAATTTTTGGCGGAGGTATGGCTTAAACAAATTTTAAGCAAAACTGCTCATCAGGAACCAAATGTGCAAGTCCAAACTAACCTTTCCCCCCTCCCCTACAAACTGTCACTGCTAAGGCAAGCAATATTTAGGATTCAAACATTCTTCGAAACCACCACTACATTTTCATACATGATTAAAATTAAATTTAAATTTTTCTGTGCCTTTTTGTAATTTGCATGACCCAGCTGTTATTAAATCTTACATACATATCATATATGGATATTCTAGAATGACCCTGCTGACATTTAGAGAAAACATGGCTCAAAACATTTGACAGTGGCATAAAACATAGCTGTTAAAAGTTTCAACATGACGTACGAGACGTTGTACGCTTATTCCATAGCGGATAACGCAAATTCGTGGTAATGTACGAGGTGTTTTACACCGTGCAATAAAAGCAACGCATAATTGCTTGTATAATATTTCGGAAAAGAAAGAGCTAACGAACGGTCCTAGAACATACAGCATTGCTGCTGAGGTATATTACATAGTGGTAAAAAAGTAATAGTGGTATAAAGTGGTAGTAATAAGTCGCTAATCCAACCTATTTAAAAATGAAGTGGACTGTTTCCGCTTCCAACCCATCCGCCGTATCTCTGTGGTCTTACTTCACTCAAGCAGCAAGGCCGTATAGTTGATAAGATAAGGTCAGGCTTCTAATTTGAAGTAGTACCTTAGCATCAAGGGCATCTGCACTCAACTTATCATATGCATATCTTTCCGTAGGCTTTATTACAACTCATGACTCATGCACATAAATTTTATATAAAAATTCGAACTAATCAAAGTTTTCTTTTTTTTTTTTTTCAGCGAACAACGGAGACGAATGTGGAAAGATCTGCTAATCTAGGAGCAGTAATGTATGGTAAAAAAGTCCTTTCCTCAGACCCTGCTGATTTTTGTAGCAGGAGTTGCCCTAGCCCGCCTCAAATAACACTTACCACTTTTCAGTCGAAATCTGAGCTACCTATCCGACAAACCATCATTGGTCCTAAACTCGAAACTGTCATTAATGGCCACGGTGAAGACAGCTGAGACCAAGCGTAACGTTATATTGGTATTAAACGAACGTATACCCAACTATGGGCTCGGACAGACGAACCCAAGGAATGTACCTTTTAATTACCAAAAGGATTCAGAAAAACATAATGCTTTCAGTGCTCACAATATATTATGAAAGCCTTGTGGTGGCTATCGTTGCTCGCATGTAAAATAAAATGTGATTAATAGTATTTTTATGTAAATGCATTTGCATGCTTTGTCTTGTTGTATCACGTTATCAGACTGCTACAAGTGATTGTGAAAACGATGGAGTATCTACAGATTTACGTGACTTTTTCTATGAATCTTCCACCATTTCGCAGATACGGATATATTTAAAGTGTTTTAAGGCACGGGATAAGATATCAAAAATTCGTCGATCCAAGATAACGTGTTATGAAAAATGTGTGTTATGTTCTACATAAAATACAGAACCTACGAATGAAATCTTATATGGTGCAGTACAGAAACGTGCTTTTATGGAGGCTACGCAAAAAAAAGTACTTCTTGAGTGCCCTGAATTTTATACTGAAATATATATGTATATATACGAGTGTATATCACAAAGTGTTAATTTTATGAATGAAAAAATTATGATTAAATTTGAAAATGTTTAAAACGAATGTTATGATAAAATATTCATAGTAACTATTACTTTTTGTTTTGTTCATCAAAAAGGTTGCTACAATTATTGCTATATGGCCAATATGCTTTTTGACAGTAATTTTTAAAGACTCAAATGAAAAATCATTATTATCAGTACAAAATATATTTCCATTTATATTACTTATGAAATAAGTGAAATAATTGAAGGGCTCGGAAGTAAATAGTAGTATCTGACAAAATTGTAAAACTCGAATCATTTGATGAAAACAATGGTATGTGGGCATACGGTTAGAAATATTACAGGGTTTAAGGATAAACACATCCCTAAATAATGTACTTACACACACGCATTTTGCTTTTAAAATCAAAATACTTCCTACAGTAATTTTTCGAAATTTTCATTAGCCATATCTTTGATTTTAAAAATGCAGTTACTACTATTTACACCCGAGCCCTTCAATTGTATTTGGACCCCAATCGCTTTCAACAGTGTTATCCTTAAAAATAGTTTAATAAATTTTCGCAAAAGTATTTGAAATATTTCTGTTAATTGTAACTTTACATCTATTTTAATGCATAAGTTAAAATTTAGTTTTAACTTTAGACCTTTATTTTAAAAACTAGAGTAAGGGGGTTTTAATTGACTTTTTTTAACCCGAAAGCGTTTTTGTGATTTCTTCCAGTACCATTAATAACAATAATCCCAAAGCTCTTGTTAAATAAGTTTTTTTTCTTTATTATTTTCTACAGTTTAAATCAAAACGTTATTAAATTGAATAAATACCTTTGTACTTAAAAAATAAAAGCGAACATACAACGTTGAAAACAAAAGCTTTTGTCGAATGCCTTTGCATCCATAAGCTCTCATTTTTTTGTATTGAAAAAGGTGTTCCTTGTAACGCCAAAACACGTGTCGGCAGCATTCCCGCGCATTTGAGCTTTTCAACGATGTATGTTTGCTTTTATCAAAACGCTATTATTGAACAGATTTAAATTCACCTTGTCTGAATTCATTTTAGTCCCCTACCGTCATCATAAAACCCAGTTAATCGTACGAGTGTCATGATAAAATTCATCCATAATTGCCTGCACCAAAGAAATTTTCAATAATAGTAATCAGATTTTCACATTTAATATTTTTTCACTCAATTGGCACTTTCTGTCTCTATATCCCTTATACTCACTAAGTGATTAAAGCTGCTTTTTAACCCATTTTTTCTGTTAGCACTAGATATATCAGTTTATTTTTTATTTATTAATTCTGTTTTTCGTGGAAAAGCCGAAAGAATACTTTCATTGTCCTTTTCTAATTTATTTACTAGCCAAACTATGACAATTGATTTTGAACGAATTGTGTCGCTTTAAATCAGTAATTAATGACACAGTTGATCCACAAAACATTTTTCATTTGGTGTTAAATTTAAAGTAACATTATAATTTATGCATTAAAAACATTTTCCTTTGGAAAATTAACAGCAGTTAATGTTTCAAAAAATATATTTTGTGCTGGATTCATCAAAGTAATTCATTTTTAATTCATTGCATCTTATTTTATAGTCAAAATAAATTGTTTAAAATTTTTGTGAGCATCTTTATTTACCAAAATAAAACTGCGCATTAATAATGGCAAACAATAAATAATAATGAAAAGAAAAAACTACAAACAATTTAAACCATTTAAGGGTCCTATTTCAGAAAAAATCAGCAACATTCCGCTATGGATTGACGTAATATTCCTCCTTCAAACCGCCTCCGTTTGCAGAATGTCTACCGGGTAACGGTTAGAAGAACGAAGCGGAATCATTACGTGCGGGTGCTGAAAACACCTCTACTACTTTCTTGAGAAGAAACTATTGGACTAGCACTAATTTACAGTCTAGGAATTAAAAATATAAGTTATGAGTGTTAAGCAAGAAAATAATTTATAACATATACAAAAGTTTCAAGTGTATGAAAGATGTCCTTTTTCACATGTTACGAAAGCACTGACCCCTTTCTGATATACAAAATAAATGATGTGAAATATCAATGGAATTAACAGTACATTCGTTGTGTAATATTTATGATGTAATGGTTTTTATGGGCATTAAATAAAATAATTTCATATTTATACGTTTATTATTTTTTTTCCTTAAAACTTGCAATCTTAAATTTAGTCATTTTTACTAGAATATGCTCTACTTCTGAAAATGCGAGCACTTAAAAATAATATAACCATGTTTCGCAAACACACTTGCTCAAGGACAACCATCAAAAACTTTTGAAATACTTAAATAGTATTGATTAGCTAATTAATCGAAATATTGATAATTTAAGATAAAACCAAAAGTAGAGATCGGAAAATGTTCTGCTTTATTGGCATTTTAGTTATCATAAGGGGTGAAAATGTAGCTGAAAATTAGTGAAATTAGTGAGTAGAAATCAGTGTTCGTTGATAGGGGGACCTACAGTTCAGCCATTTTGTTCTGAGTTCTAACATATAATTTTGATCATAATTTGAATACATTACTCATCTCTGTGGTTAATTTCTACCATCGTGGATTATTTCTAGTAAAGTTGAACCACATTTTTTAGTTCTTTTGTTTTGTTAAAAATTTACACATAGACTTAACCAAAACCTGGACACTGAAAAACATTCATAAAATTTACATGACTTCGATCTGACGTTTGTTGAAACTAATTTTAGAAAATGAACCCAACATAAACTGACAATAATAAAGCTCTCACTGAACGAAAGAAAGCTCAGTGAATACTGTATTTGGACAAACTCAGAGGCTATGCTGAAAACGAAATCTTGACCCCAACGTTCTTACTTTTAAAAGAGTATATAGGGGAATGTGAAGTGAAATAGTGGAACAAACTGAAATAGCGGGGCAAAGTGAAAGGGTAAAATATTTTCTCAGTTTGCAGCGCCACCTATTTAATAATATTTTAACCGAGTTCTTATTTATATAGTTGGTTCCAGTCAAGAAATTAATAGCTCTAATGATTAACGAAAAAAATAATACAAGTCATTTCCAAACTTTGATACACATCTTTTAATGTTCGTGGTTCTTCAAAAATATTTCTTCTTATAAAATGGTAAAATTCTTATCGTTATAATTTTTACGTATGAATTAAGATCTACTATTGGCCCAATGTAGCATGTATTTTGTTCATATTAATCACGTTTTCATTGATGCATTTGATGCATTTTGTTAAGTGTCCGCGTGGTAAAGTGGATGGGGCAAAGTAAAATAGTCCATTTCGTCTACTTCTTCATTCATTTATTAAATCACACATGTATTTCTTCATCTAATTAAAAAATACTGCTCCAAATTTTCAAATATATAAAGAGTTCTTTACTTGTATAGACAGTCTTGCAGGCGGTGCAAACTTAGTGTTTTTAGCGTTCCGCCTGTAGCCTTGCTCATAAGCTACTAGTGTTGAGAGAATGAGAAAAGTAAATTTTTTTTTCCTACTTCTAATTACATTGCCTTCCTAAAAAAATTAACAGTCAAACATACCCGACCATATGTTTACGATGAATTTCTTTGTATGATCGGGAAGTTTTACTGCTATTCACCTCGCTGTTCCAGTACACTTCGTTTTACACTATTTTTCTAATGAAATATTTTCTACACGTTTAGTTAAAATAATTTTCTTAGAAAATTAAAAAAAAAAAACGATTAAATACACGACTAAATGAATTAATTAATAAAGTAACTACTAAATGATAAAAGGTTAAAGAAAGAGTTAATAGATATGTTAATCAAATGGTGAATTATGAATGAATAAAGGAATTAATAAATAACTATTTAAATAAATTTATAAAAGAATGAACGAACTAAGCAATTCTGCGTTGCCGTATTCACTTGGTCTCGTATGCAATTGACAATTCGTACCACACAATTAAAATCAAAACATGCTTAATATTCAATAAATGAGTACTGCACTGTAGATCACAAGGTACATATTGATATTTGTAATGCTAATTAGGCGAACTTTCTCCTTTAATAAAAACAAAAGTAATATTGAAGCACTACACAATATTACGAAAACAGTATCAAATTCTTGAAATTTTTCGTACACTGCTAAAAATGAACAGTTGATTTTATAGTATAATACTAGCAGCCGAGGATCAAATTTAAAATTTTTAAATGCACAGTAATAAACTGTAAAACTAGCAATTTTACAGTTTATTTCTGTATAGTTAGCAACTTTACAGTTTATTGCCGTAAAACTTAGCTGTATTATACTGTAAAAACAACAGTATAATACTGGCAGAGGTTCCAGTTTAAAACTAAAATCACGGTAATAAACTATAAAATTAACAATTTTAGTTTATTACTTTAAAAGTAGCAATTTTACAGTTTAGTACTATAAAATAAGAAATTTTAGTTTATTACGGTAAAATTAGCAATTTTTACAGTTTATTATTATAAAATTAGCTGTGTTGTACTGTAAAAACATTTATTTTTTACAATATATTAATTATCAGAGGTAACTTTTTTTTGACTGAAATCAACAACATGTTTGACAGCACAGTTAAAATATTGTCAGATAGCCGGCACCACAACAGAGTAAAATATTTTACTATTTCACTTTACTCCGCATATTTTATGGTTAATAATGTTTAGTCTTTCTTAGAATATACCGCCCTCCTTATTCGCAACTTTTAATTCCTTACCGCCACTTTTAGAAACTACGTTTTATGTGTATCATTTTCCTTCAAAAGAGAAATTTTGTCATAACCTCTGCTAAAATAAATGTTCAAAATCATTCCCTTGAGTTGTATTTTGATACAATCTTTTTGAGAATTTTCGCTCCTCTGCATACATACTTCACAGAAAGTTATGGATGAAGTTTTGCTATCTGTGGAAGCTTTAGAACTAAATTGAATGCAGCCCCAATAATAATATAATTTTAGCAGGGTTAAAGTATTTTTCAATTTACTTCATAAAGAAATACTAATAAATTAGTAAAATTGGAAGTGCTGCTAAAAACAAAGCAGAATTCTTAGAATTAAGCTTCTCATTATAACTGAGGAATGTTTCAAAATAGTTATCTCTAGCCAAATTAAACGTAAAAATAACCCAACATTATATTCCCTTTAAATGGAATTAAAATTAATGCCATTATAAAGCATCGATTACGATCTTAAAATATTACTAATTGAGTTGTTAACTATAGCATCAAGCTAAATAAATATTAATTGGGAAATATATGAAATACGTGACGATGGTTGTATTTCAGTTTTAAAACTCGTTACTCAATAAAATATTTTATACTAAATTTGTGGATATACATTTGATACATTTGATGCACAATGAGTCTAAAACTAACTATTTAATATACTTAGTTAAATTAATTTATTGGAAAAATGATAGAGTTAAAGACACTTTTATTCAATATTGTGAAATATTAGTCTTTGGTGTGGAAAATGTGCTTTAAAATAAGTTCAAAAATGTTTTCATTAAAGAAATGCTACGTTTTTCCTTTTATAAAAGAAAATAGAACTGAAAAGTAACACGCTCCGTGATAATTGCAAGTGTATTACAATTAAAACTGAATCACTTTTTTTTTTTTTTTTTTTTTTAATGTTTGAAATGAAGACACAAAATTCACATTACATGCCCTGCAGAAAAATATACAGGGTTTTTATAAAGTCTTACACTGATGAGGAACATTCATTTAAAAAGAGAAAGAAAACTCTTTCAGACTTTTTTTTTTTTTTTTTGCTTCTGATCTCAAAAAAAATGTTTTTTCCTAAGTAGGGAGCGTGAGCGCTTCATATTGGTTAAAAAAACAAGCGATCGTAAATCCATATAATTTTTCATTTCTTAGGTAAAAATTGTTTCTTTTATTTTTACATAAAGAGCGCTTTTAGAAGGGAAAGATTCTGAAGTAACTATTTCCCTTCAACCTACTTCCAGGGGCGGACTGGCTCTAAAATTTTTGTGTGGAAAAAAAATTCTTGCCGGCCCCCTACCCAAGAATGCATTGTTCCCAGCCCGAAAATTTTCTAACGAGTTTCCTCCAAAAAAAAAAAAAAAAAAAAAAAAAGACTCCTTCTCAGTTAGAAAAACCAAGATTATTTTTTTCAGAAACCCTTCATTAAATTAATTTTGCTAACATCTATAATGTACACATGATACGTCAAGGACCTAATATTCTCAAAAAATGTTTGAGAGTCTAAATTCCTGTACGCAATAAAAAAAAAAAAACAGAAAAAAGTTATGTGGGTTTTTTGAAAATCCGCACTTAAAAATGTAATTTGTTTATGTAAGCGAATAAAAAACCTATTTAAATCAAGAATAAGATATATGCCTATGATCTGTAATATTAAACCACTTAAAAAAATTCAATTGTTCTTATCAAAATCCTTGCTTGAAAATGTATTGAACTTATGCAAACTAATGAAAATTTTCACTTAAACCAAACGTAATGCATATGTTTAGAATGTGAATACATTATGCATCACGAATTAGAAGTTTTCGGAAGTATTGGATGTGTGTGAGCTTGAATTGCTCTGCAAAGAAAAAAAAATGTTTTGAGGAGCAGTCATTATTTCATAACAACATTTTAAAAATGCACAGAAATACTCCAAACAAAAAAAGTCGCAATTTCTCTCGGTGAAACCCATGATGGCTAAATACAAGTGTACAAGACGGTCGCTTATGACGTACAACCAAAGAAACCGGAAAAAAATGACTATTTTGACTTCATTGTATGAGTATCATTTGCTTGCTTGAAAATCATACGACAAAAAATATTTTTCAAAGAAATTATAGTCTGAATTAAGCGCTTTAATGACACAAATTGAACAAAATTAATGAATACAAAATCCTATTTTAAAAAAGTTACTCGAAGATAAACTAAAAATGATAAAAATTACAGTGTTACTCTACAAGGACCTGTCCAGATTTTTCATACAAGACCTTTTAATTTCATAAAACTGAAAAATCTAAAGAACTTTATGAATTTGAAATAGTGCTCAATCATATTATTGGCCATTTTTTCCGGAATTTGGAAATATGCTATTTTTCTCAAATTTACACATTGTATTTATCACTTTGAAATTGAATAATCATAAAAAAAGTTTAAGATGAAAAGGTTTAAAAGAAATGTACGTTTCGATACTAGTTGCAAATACCAAGGAATGCTACTTGTAATTTAAAAACAAATCTGGAAATACTGAATTTCAGGCTCGGAAATTTTAGATTTGCTTTTAAAATTGTAAAATAAAAATATAACTAAAACTAGATCAGCTATTATTCCACTCATAAAATACAACAATAAAGAACATCCCATACGCCATTATCGTGTGGCGTAGGTTTCTTCAGTAGTAGAAAGAGTTTCCATATATATTATATTATGTTACATACTGTTACGCCGAACCTAAATGAACTATTAGATATGGAGATTATATGAGACGTTCGTAAACTTAGATCGGAATATAGCTCTTATGGATTATATCTTTTAGGTATGTTAACCAATTTAAATTTGCGAGGCTTTTAATTAATGCTTTGTGACATCGTTTCATTGTCCATAGGCCCAGCGATGATTGTGTCCTTTTTGAGTAAGAATGTTCCTGTATAGCTATGCGCACAAAAGGAATTTTTGTATTTTAAGTAAAATGTTTATTTTTTATCTCTCCCCCCCCATCTACCCCCCAAAACTCTCACCTAAACCCCGGCAGTCAGCAAATCGCCAGCAAATAGTGACAATATACGAGTCTATTGGAACAAAGATGTGTGTTCGATCATATATGTAAGAAATAGACTCTGTCAGGGGAATAGAAGTGCGTACGAATAATAAAGATCAGTTGGCTCGGTCGCGGGTATTCTGTTGTGAAGCTACATAAAGAATTAACTTTCCTTGGCCCCTAACAAATGCTATTTTTTTATAAAAATATTTTTCAAAAGGTAACCCGTTCCGCAGCCTCGCGTATTATGCGTAACTAGAACTTTCTTCTAACACAAACCTTAGCTTAATTGTGAATGAAAAGTAGGTATGTTTATACAAAAATGGAAAAATAAATTATAGTTACTGCATGAATCATTTCAAATACTTCAATTCAATCATTTTTTTTATCAAAAAAGGGTAAATTAATAAAATAACACTTGTCACACATATGCGCTGTATTTGAAATTCTTGAGTTTAAAATTGCTAATGAAATTTTTGTGTTTTTTACACAATCAGCATGTTAAGAAATCATCACATTCACAGTTCAAGACATGCATATAATTTCCGTTTTTTCAACAAAACTATTTAAACAGTTCTGTATTGCCAGAAACAGTTAGCGTCGCGGGGGGGAATGGGGCGGTACATGGGCGTATACCCAACCCCGATTTGCCGGACAACTTTATCTTTGATGGATTTTTTTCGGAAACCTTGGAACATTTTGTCTAAATCTGGAATGTCAAAATTCGTAAGTAATAAAACATCACGTTTTACAGACTATTTTTCATTGTATTTTATCTTTGTTGTATGTTTGTTCACACATCATTGTACCCATATGCTGGAGGCGGATGGATGAACTGAGTGGGGAGGGGGGGGGGTGGGGACCTCGGGGGGAACTAATACAGACCACTCTCAAAAAAGTTCTAGGTGACAAACCTTTCCAAAATGGGAACAAAACATCCATTCAGGAAAAATTATTTCCGTTTATGGTTATCCTCTACACCCGATCCAGTGGGCGTCGAACCGTAAAATGTTTGGAATATTTGCGAGGGGTGGTTCCAGGGGGGGAAAGGACAGGAACAGGTAACCAAAGCAAGAAGCCAAGAGCCAATCTTATATTTCAGACTTTCGTTAGGGGGGGGGAACGGAAGGAAAAAGAGGTGGTGTGGGGTACGGGGAAACACCCTCAACCTGGAAATATGTTTTTTTTATTTATATTTTTTTATTAAAGTTTTTTATTTTAAAATTGCAGTATCTGAAAACCACCATTTTAGGCTCATATCTTTTAGGGACCGCGAAAAGAAAACCAAGATACTGTGGATTCAGCAAGCTGCACTTCCTTGTGTGACCGACCGTCGAGTCAGTCGAAGTTTAAATTCGCAATTGCGCTTTAGAATTCGTTGAACAGAAATCCGAAAGGCGAGGGGGTCACGGGACGCCTCTCTCTCAGAACTCATTTTCGAAATTGCTGTAAAGGTGATAGAAAAGGTGTTTTGAAGGGGGGGGTGGCCCTCTCCCGGAACTAATTTATTTGGCATTGAGGCTCACGTAACTGCAATGTTTAAGTCGTTCTCTTTGTTGAGTGTTTATACGGCAGGAGGAGAAACAGGGGAGAAAAAAATTCGAGCGAACTTTCTTCTTTATATTAAAAAAACTATTTTTAAAACTTTATTTCCGGGACAATGTTCCATTGATTGTGGGAGCACACTGGCCTCCCACCCAATATATTACGCCACTTGCCTTCTAGCGCAGACAGAATGACCAATCTGAGAAAGGTATTTTTGTTCATTTGCGATTTTAGGTGCTTGCTTTGAAGGTAATCTCCTCAAAATCAGTCCATTACGATTGCCATGAATAATATTTAAAATGTACATTAGAGTTGTGCTATGCGCCACTACGTATACCTGGCACGGTCACGAAATTATACTTATTATCCTTGAGCGCCTACCTCCATGATTTTTTGTTTGCTCTGCTCTCTGCTATAAAATACAAATAATTGTTTTTATAAACAAGTTACTGGACATCCTCATTTAAAAACGGGGGACATGTATGTGATTGTGCGATTGTGATTTATGCTTGTTTTTCTTTGGGTTTGTATATCCAACCCCTCACTATATTATCATGGGACCTGCTTTCTTTATTCTTTTTTTTTTATGGTATAAGATTTTAAAATTCTCTATGTAAACAGCTTATCATGCAACTACATCTTGAAAATTTAAATTTTTTAAAACTCTGCTGATGTAACACATGGAAATACATTCGTTTCCACAATAAAATCATGGCTCCAGTATTTGTACCTAAATTTTAATAGAGGACGCGGCGGGGGAGAAGCGAGAGGTATTATGTTCTTATATTTATTATCTAAAAATATGGTCCTTCAGCTTAGACGTTCAATTTATCTTTCTTCATAAATTCAAAAATTTCGCTTTCCTAAATATCTTCTTACAAGCACATTGGCATTCATAATCATATTAATTATAAAAAAATTACATGACAAAATGCAAGGGAATAACTCAGCTAAAAAAAATTTCTTCTAGTGTTATGAGATTAAGTTTAGTCTTACAAGTGCACAAAACACATTCATTTAATTTTTGTCTCCGAAATGATGTTTTATCTGATCTACGCGTTGTTTATTTTTTAACGATTAATCTGGACATTCATAACTTACTTTGTCTCGTACATGAGTTACAAACTTTTTACTTAAGTGAAGTTGCATCAACGACAAACCTGAAGGATATACCGTATGCTATTACCTTACGACATTGTGTATTACACAGTATATTTTCTTTTTCCTCGGAACGCGTTACTATACTAGAATCCTTTTTCTTATAAAAATTTTGTCATTAATATTGCGCACTCTATATCTATCGGTTAAGATATATTTCAATAGATGACGCAAACATAAATTTATTTTAAACCTTAATTTTATCTTGTTGGTATTTTTCTTATATTTTTTTTTTTTTTTTTTTCGAACGGAAAAGGAATTTTTTCATGAAATATGTACCTTTTAAGGGGGGGTTTTTATTTTTTTTGTTATTTGACTTTCGTCTTTCTTCATTTGGCTCAATTATTTCAGAAATATGTAGGATTTTCACTACCGCTTTTTCCAAAATTCTCGACGGCGGAAAAAAGGGAAGAGTGAGAAATCTCCCCCCAACCACCCTGGGTAAATTAATGGGTAGTCATGTTACTTCACAATACAGAATTTATAGTAATTACTTTTCTGATACAAGATTCCAAAACTATATAAGATTTAATCCAAAAAAACAAAAGAAAAAAAATAAAACAAAGAAGAAGGAGCGCAAGGAAGCAGCACACATTAAAAAATTCTGTGAGGACAAACACAAGAATATCGCGAAAAGGCAAATAAAAGGTGAGCTAGATGGGTTCTGTTTTTGTAACCGAAGAAGTTTCGATCAGACAAAAAGACCCATCATCTGTAATAACTTCCTTAGAGCCTATACGTCTCTACATATTTGCCTGTAATGTAACTCAAGCAAACAATAAACAAAAAAAAAAAAAAAAAAAACAAAAACATGAAACAAAAAAAACAACAAAAAAAAACAAAAAAATACAAAAAAAACAAAACAAAAACAAACAATAACAAAAAAACAAACAAAAAAAAAAAAAAAAACAAACTACAAAAAAAAAAACAAAACAAAAAAAAACAAAAAAACAAAAAAAAAAAAACAAAACCAAAACAAAAAAAAAAAAAAAATAAAACAAAAGAAAAAAAAGAAAATAAAAAACAAAAAAAAAAACAAAAACAAAAAAAAAAAAAAATAAAAAAAAAAAACAAAGAAACAAACAACGGAAAAATACCGACAAAAAAAAAAAAAAAAAAAAAAAGGTAAAAAAAAGTATTGATTCGTGTATAATTCAGAATTTTAGAAAATTGAGACCGTGAATTGAAGTAAAATCAATGTTTAAGCTTAGGGTTAAGAAAGAAATTAAGGTGCAGTAGTGAATCTACTGTTTGCAAAATTGAAAATTGAAAGGGATAAAGCAGTTGGATGAAGACAAGAATGAGCCACACTTATGTGGTTTGATATTATATAAAAAAATTAATTGCAGTATACTTTTTTGTGACTCTTAATTGCGTTATGAATAAGGACTCCGTCGGAGAATAATATGAAAAATTAATCTCCAGTGATAATCTAATTGAAAAAAGATGGTCATTCTGTAAATAAATTTTTTTTAATTGTTAGGGTATTAATAAATCTTGCATTTTGAATAGGTGTTGAAAGGCGTGATAATAAACATAAAGAATTAATCATTGGGTTGAATAATTTTGAACCAAATTTCGGGTTACATAATTATTAATATTTGATTTCGTTTTGATTCGTTGGTTCTTGAAAAATTAACTCTGATGTCCGCAATCTGGGATTATTCATAAATTAATGTTGAATGAAATTTGCATGTATTATGAGTGAGGAAAAGTTTGATTTATCGGCTGAGTTGATTGAGGATTGCTTGTAATTGTGAGACATATTGAAATTAACTTAAATTTGAGATTGAAATTAATCAAATTACGTGTGGTTTGAATCTGAATTGCAGTATTTATTGATACATATATTGCTTGTTGGCAATTCGAGGACAAACTTAATTGTATAGAAGAATGTCGTAGTTGAACAATAAAAGGGATGGCAGTTCCCAAAAATTTTTTTCTATACCTGAAAAAGTACAAGTGTTGTCCTATTCATAATAACGATAAAATCTCAATGTGGAAAATAGGGTGAAAAAATTAGGGTCGGGGCGAGGGGTGGGGGTGAAGCGGAAGACTCTTTAGATAGCATAATGCTGTATCCAGTATTTGGACGAGGGGCGGATTGCAGGAGTTAAGATGCGTTTTCTGAGTTGTGTTAGCTATCACAGGTTGGTAATGGGTTGAAGTTGGTAGGTCTATAAAAAGGGTCTGTAGTGGCAGGGGTCTTTCACGTAGTGTGATGGCTTTGGGATTGGTATTTAAGCAGGGATAAACTGGTTTAGTTAGGTTTGGGCATATTAGGTTAATGTTTGTGCAAGGATGAGTGAGTTTATGGACTAAGAGTTATTTCCATGTGTAAGTCATCAATAATATTCATTGAATGATCTGCATAATAATGATATCAAACAAAATTATAATTCAATTTATAAAATAAAAATCAATTATCTTCATCTTCAGTATTATTATAATACCCACATGACATTACAAACTAACAAAAAGGGAGTTTGATTTTATTGTATCGAACACCAGACAATTTTTTTTAAAATATCTATATATAAACTTCATACTTCGGAACAAGATCTTGTGATACTGGTTGTTTCCGCTGTTTTAGGGTGACTGACAAACCAACTCAATATTTTGTAATCTCCATTACATCAAACTTCTTCACCTATATAATTAATTAAACAAGGTACTACAAAGAGCTCAGAATTTAACCGCAGATATGGGCCAATAACCAGAAAGGAAGGACTTCGCATTGTTTCTTTAAGAGGAGACAACCGGAGGGGCTAAGAGGGCAGACAAATAGGAGAGAGAGGGAGAAAATTCGTACCATGCGATTGCTCTTACTAATTTTTAAAATCGCCTTTAATTGGTTGGAAAAGGAAATAATCAAAAAAAGAAATGAAAATAAGCCAAAAACCCGTTGTGGGCAATCTATTCCATGACATATCTAAATAAACAAAGTGCCAGCGGGAAATAAGACAAAAAAGCACAAACGGGTCGAAAGTAAGGGGGAAAAGAAAAAAAATAAACAAAGAAAAAAAAAAAAAAGAAAAAAAGAAAAAAAAAAAAAAAAAAAAAAATAACAAAAAAAAAATATACAAAAACAAAAAAAAAAAAAAAAAAAAAAAAAAAAAAAAAAAAAATAAAAAAAAAATAACAAAAAAAAATAAAAAAATAAAAATAAAACATAAAAAACAAAAACAAAAAAAAAAAAAAATAAATAATAAAAAAAAAAAAAATAAATACATAAAAAAAATATAGTAATTATAAAATAAAAAATAAAAAATATATAAAATCTATATTCTTATAGAAGGGCACGAGAGCGGTGTAGGACATGATACTATGAGGGTGAAACTCTTTTTAGTTAATCATCACAATTGAATCGGCGACAGAGTTACGCGAGTATACGTGAATAGAACTCGGGGGGTTTATTGCGTTTACTTTGGGTGATGTATTGCTGTTATCTGTCTTAGTGGGTACCCAGACATCCTGCACACGAGCACAAGAGCCTCCTGTTAATAATCTGAAATAAAAAATAAAAGACATAAAAATAAAAAAAAATGAAATAAAACAAAAAAAATTTAAACAAAATAAACGGGGACGCGAAAAAACGGGTCCCCACTCCCCAAAACTTTAAACTCGCCTTTTTCCTCGTCAATCCCCGAAGACAATCAAATTGAAACCGAACAGCAGAAAGGATGTATACGCTAGAGGACAATTGTAATGGGGCACTCCCAGACCGTTATTGGGTCACCGAAAGAAACCCCACAATACGCACTATTGCTTTCCCTCCTTTTTCCTTTGTGAGAGTCTGGTTGTCAGTAGAATGTAATCCGCTGTGCGCTAAATGATGGATTGGCTGAAAGTGAATTCGCAGCAGACCGTCACAAACCCATCCCGGGAGGGTCAGGTCCTCCCCACCCCCCCAAAAAACCCCCCCCCTCAAGAATAGATAGAAGAGTAGAGGAAAAGAACCATGATTCTTGCTGTGATACCCCCTTAACGGCGGCATCATGAAGAAGTCTCATGAGATGGAACCTAGTGGAGGCATGGTTTGGAGAGCGGTACGGCCCATACTTTTTTTTTTTTTTTTTTTCGCAAAATATTTTTTTTTATAAATAATAAAAACTAAAATATCAGAAAGGAAAACGGCCCCAGAAGTAGTACATGCGGCCCATGTGGAATTTTCCACATCTTCCACATGGCCAGTCCGCCCCTGCCTACTTCTCTTGCCTCCTACGTTTTCTAAAAACAACTTTGTTGCTCAAAAAGAGTTCGTATATACAAAAAAGGATACACAAATTGCTTGCTAATTATAACTTCACTTTGAAAAATACCATACTTTTAAAATATTTTAATCAGTAACAAAATCCATATTTTTTACGAACTTATTTTAGTACATTTACTGTAACATTATTTTACTTTTGTCCTAGACCTTTGAAAAACTTGTTGCTGTTGTTGTTTCAAATACCACTCGAGTATCCGAGCCAAAGTAGAAAAAATCTACTAGATTTAAGCAGGATAGGTAAGGCTTTTGTTTTTACGAGCACGATTAAGGTGGAAGACCGTTTTAGCTCAACATACATGCCATAAGTACCCGTTTATAGGGTAGGCATCCATTCACAACACACTTCCACACACAGAAAGGACAATGGCAGGAGTACGTCGATGCCCGAATCGGGATTCGAACCCGGGGCCACCGCGTCACGCTCAGACTTGAAAAGCTTAAAGTAAAGAACTCGTAAACTGGTAGAGTATTCTCTTCGTGAGCAAGTGGTAGCGGGTTCGAGTCCCGCCTTGCCCATGGTTGTTATTTCAACCTCTCTCTCTGCCGTAAATATGTTCTGTGTTTGTCAGGAGGCAAGGCGCTTAGTACGCAGTCCTCATGTATGTTGAAGCTGATGGCTTCTGTATTAAAAAAAAACTCGTAAAATAATCTACATGTATTATGGTTTTGCCAAAAATGGACACCATACCCTAGCAGCATAATCTCATCGGTCGATGATCGGCCATTCATCGAAACCCGATGAAATTTTCATCGGCCGATGATCGGATTAAATGAGTTCTCATTGGGAATTGCTGCAATATGTCTCATCTACGAAATAGAATCCGAGCAGCAAAATCCGATGAGTTTTGCTCGAAATACGATGTGATTTGGAGCAATTTACGAGCAGTGCAGTCCCGTGCCGATGAATTTAGGATCAGTATTGGATGATCGACTTATTTTCATCGGGAAAGTTGATCGGAAGGATATCGCTTTCCGATGAAAAGTAGCTCATCGAAAACCGTGCTCGGATACTGATCGGAACGATGTCGTTACGGGATCAGTTTACAAGGAGTTCAATGATCGGCCGAGCAAAATCCGATGAGTTGATGCTACTTGGGTACATTTTGAAACAATTAAATTTACCTAGCGCTAGAAATTTTTGACCGAAAATCAGGCTGCATTAGAGAAATTTTGTCCCCTTTGTTCATCCATTTACAGCAAGTATACAATCGATGAAAACAGAGTAAAATAAACAAAGGATTCAGTATGAAAAATATTTTATGAAGATAAGGAGAAACATCGTTTGCAAAATTCATTTTCTGTTACGCTCAAAAAAAAAAGCGCATACACAAATTTCGAACTATTTCAAATTAGAAAGCAATACAGAGCATCATAATTGTTTTGAAATCTTTTTTGTAGTTATATTTGAAAACCAAAAATTTGTTTAAATACTGTTCTTATCAGTCAACAGGACTTTATGTTTCATCTCTCAATATTTTTGCTACGTTTCTTTCCTTATCCCCAATGGTATGTATTCTTTAATTCAAAAATTATTTATTAGACTAAAAAATTTCCTCATACTTTAACTTTGAGCTGGTCGTCAAGGAAACATTCAAACTTCTGCATGTTCAAAAAAAAATGTCAAGAAAGTTTATTTTTCGACATCTCAATTGTAAAAAAAATTTTTAAAACTTTAGTCATTTAAAATGCGAAATGACAGTTCAGACTTTTAAGAATTTACAGAGAAAAAAAATCTTATGCCACAGTGAAATAAAATCGTCATGGTGGCGCCATCTCTTATTCATTGTCGTAAAATTCCTTTAAGGAACTACTTACTTATTTCTGATTTCTCAAGTAACAAAACGCTTTCTGTAAATAAATATTCTCTTGTTGAACTGAGCGATAAAATCAAATTTAAAAATGAAAACTGAATCAAAATTTAGAATGAAAACTTGTCAAGTGTCATCATATTCAGATTGGAAAAACTAATTTATACACATAGAAGTGAAAATTAAAATTAACATAGTTTTATTGCACAAAACTTGCAGATTACTACATTAAGCCGTAAATAAGAAATAAATAAATACCTTTGAGCATACAAGAAAAAATTTAAAAAATTAAATATCAACGTTTAATAGTTTGGAACTGCAATTTTTACGCAATAAAGAGTGTTTTTTTTTTTTTTTTTTGAAGTTTACTTTTCTTCACAAAGATATTTATTTATTTCAAACGAAGAAGAAGAGAACTGTCAATTTTAATGTAGTACTCTGTTGCTCAGGTATATGCATCATTAAAAAATATTAATCTTAGCTTTCAAATGTAAAGAGGTCTGTACTAAAGGAAACTAAGTATACATATAATATAGCATTAACTTACATATTTATATTTCTGGAGATGCACCGCCCCGTTGTTTCTCACTTCTTGAAAAAGAAAAAACAATTATAGTACATGAATCTACATCAAACTGTCTGAAACTGAAAAAACAAATGAGCGGAGCCATCCCCAAAAAGAGTGGGACTTGATAGGAGAACATTGTCAAATTTGGATTCAGTGACTTTTTTTACGTAAGAATCAGCAAAAATGGTGTCAGAAGCATTTTGAAGGGGTTTTCTTTCATTTTTTCCGTGTAAACGGAAATTTGCGAGAAGTTTTTGACTAAAGATAAATATTTTGACACTTAAAATATTTTGAAACTGAATTTTCAGTTCCAGTTCTTGCTTTGTAGTTCAATATTTGTTTTTCTTTCTTTTTTTTTTTTTTTTTTTTGTAACAGAGAGAGAGAGACAAAGACAGAGATACTTTCAAGCATTGAATGTGTTGTCGTCTCACAATGGCTTTTCCATTTTCTTCAGAAACTTGTAAATGAAAATGCTTATTGTCCTTATTATCAAAAAAATTCTCTTAAATTCTTCAAATAGTTGAACGCTTCCCTCGGCAGTCATTCATCGATGTTTTTTATCATTCTATTTTATTTTAATTTAATTATCTATTTATTTGTTAACCTGTAAACTCCAATAGCTGTAATCTTAGCTTTTAAGGAAAAATAGTACTCATTGATACTAATCCACAGAAAAAAAAATCAGTTTTTAAAATTGGCGATTTCAAAAATAAAATCGAATATTAAGCTTGTTAAAAACCGTTACAGCTAGAAAAATTAATTAATGTAACAACTCTGTCGAAAATCGCATATGAGCAAATGATGCCCAGGTTACCATCTTATTATATGGGGGTCATTATATTTTAAATCATTATTTAATTAAAAATCATTAATATTTTATGGAGCAACAGTAAAAATATGCCTTTAGTTTACTTTTTACTGAATTTTAAATTTAAAAATATCGAAGCTCATAAAGCCCTCCCCCCCCCCTGCTTGAGTTAGACTATTATACCATAAGAATTTGTGGAACAATTTATTTTCGCTTTTATTGGAAATTGCAGTTTTGTTTTCAAGTAAAAGGTACCGTAAAATGGGGTGTATAGGAACAGCGGGGTCAATCGGAACAAAACTTCCCGACCGTACAAAGAAATTTTTCATAAATTTACTATTGGGTATTTTTCGCCATTAATTTTTTTTTAGAAAGGTAAGATCATAGGAAGTAGGAAAAAATTACTTTTGTCAATCTGGCAACGCTACTAGCTTCTAAGGAGAGCTGCACGTGGAATGCTAGAAAACATCACATTTTCATAGACTGCAAAACTTCATTTGCAAGAACAAACCTTTTTATATTTTAAACCTTAGAGTGGTATGTTTCAATTATACATGTATCTGAACAACAGAATACCACATCAGAATTTACATTTTTTATAAATCGTGTCATAAAAATGAAGAATTCTGAAAATGCCATAGGAAAAAAAATTGCGGGGTGAATCGGAACACTTGGTTCTGTTGTTCCAGTTCAAACTTATTTAAAGGAAAGTGTTTGAAAATCAAGATTCTAACATCGATTCCTCTAATCAAGACAAGAACAAGGATTTATTACTGTTTATCCCTTCTCGTGAGCAACTAGGTCTTAAGAATGACAAAAAGTTGCAGATTTCAAAAGATTTTTTCTCCAGGAGACTTCTTTTTACTTAAAATACGAGGGGGAAAGTCATATAGACTTTATATAGCAAAAGGCCAGCACACAGACAGTGATGAATAAGCGAAACAATCTTTCAGGACAATCCCCAAAACCCAGAGATTTTAAAAAACTAAAGAAAGGCAGAGTTCATTCCAGAAGATGCTATGATAAAACTTAAGCCAAGTCACAATTGCTATAGTTATAAGGACAAGTACATATTTGTGGAAGTCCTGAGTGACTTCCATTTATGGTAAATCTTTGTATTTCAATTCAAAAGGATTTCTTAAAATTACTTTTCATTTTTCATAAGTTCAAAATTATTTTGAATTTTGACAAATCATAAACGTTTACTGATATTGAAATTATACTTTTATTTGACAGTAACTATCTGTTCTTATTCTCCCCCATCAATATTACTCATGATTGTAAGACCTATTACAGGTTAAATGGAAAAAAAATAAAAATTTTAACATGTGTTCCGATTGACCCCTATCAGCGGGGTGATTCGAAACACCCATAATTTCCTATATATTTTAATAATAACTGTTCAAAATGTTTTGTCTTTGCTTGGAATATCAAAAGTAAAGCAAGACCGAAGTTTTTACCCAAAAAATCAAATTGAAAAAAAATCTTTTAACTGCTTTTTTTACAATCAAAGCTGAAAAGTGTTCCGATTAACCCCATTTTACGGTACATCATTCGTTTTGAACTTTTAGCACTTCATTGTAATAATTTGAACGCGAAGCGGGATTATATTTCAAGCTATGCAATCAATGCGGATGTATTATAAAAATTTTCCAAAAATAGTTTATAAGTGCAAATAGCAAAATAAAACAATTTTTAAGTTCATTCAATGACATGAGACGCGTTAGGTGCACACTTTCTTTCATAGGAGTTCCTGTCATTAAAATGGCATTAAAAGTCAGAGGAGTAAAAACTTTCATTGTAAAAAAGCGAAATAAAGTCTAAGACTGATCATTATGAGGACATTAATTTTCAAAGTCATCCATCATGATAAATGATACTGTTAGTTAAAGCAAAGCATTGTTTAATATGCTGATAAAAACTTTTTTTTTTTTTTTTTTTTTTTTGAGCCTTGAAGCTAACATTCTAAAAACCCTACCTTTATACTTCTACAAATATTAGCGTTAATTTTCACGTTTTATTTTAGAGATGTATAAATCGCACTGAATGAGTGAATGATTTTGTTTCTATAAGGTAGATATGTTTTCTAATAATGTTACATAAAAGAAGCATTAGTATTGAATATAATGCTTCTATAATTATTTTGAAAATTTTATGCATATGTATAAAAAAATAAAAATAAACCTATAATAGTTTTATTATTTTTTTAATATATTAAAAGTTAATTACCTTTATTACATAAAAAATTAATTATGTAAAAGTATTTAATTATTTTTTACTTCCTAAAAATCAATTATAAATTTAGTAGTGTTACCACCCATTTCTCTCCCTTTTAGGTTAGTTCAAAATATAAAGTTTTTGTCAACGTAGCCATATTTTATGTCGTATTGAGTGAAGTGTGTTGAAATGGCGTTACCATCCATGTAATTATCATCCATTGCAAATATAATTAAAAATGTGGTTGGTAATTATAGACTCAGAATAAGATGATACTAAGTGCATTATTTTTAATATTTTAGAAGCTATTTTTTTAACTTTGAATGTTTTATTCCGTAAGACTAATATAAGATCATGAGAATAAAAAAAGTGCTAAGTATTTTTTTAATGTGCAATCCTTCAGCATTTGTAGTGCTAATGGCACAGACTGCGCCTTGGACCCTCCCTCTCTCGTGGTTTCAGTTAAAAATTATAAATTATTTGAATCAATGGTTTTTTTTAATTCATTTAATTTAAATCATGATTAAAATTCCTGATTTAAATCAATTGTTTAAAATCGTTGATAACCTGCTTAACTCTATATAGTATTGCACGTATCACATATGGGCAATTCCATGCAAGTGTGGAAAAGCGTTGGAAAAATAAAACTACAGCAATGCTTCTGTTTTGCATATTTTTTGATTTAAAAATATTTGAAGTTTATTATTTATACTAATTTTTTGTCAAGAATGTAGTATTTTTAGTTTGGCAGCACTTTGAAGTTGGAAATGGAATATTTAACTTTTGGTAAAGCAAATGATCAATCTTTCAACGTTGGTAAGTTTCAATTTTTTTCTTTGGATAACTGTTTTAAAGGAAGAATATTGATTATTACACTTTAATTCAATATTGTGAATTGCTAAAACGAATGTTTTCACTTAAATTAAGTGATTTATGTAAACTTCAAAAATGCACTGTTCTATGTAACGTAAGTTACCAAAAACATGTTAAAGTTCATGATGTGCATAAAAAAAGGACAATGCAATGTTAACAATGCTATATTTTCTATCTTATAAGTGTGTATTAAACAAATAGTTGAAGTTTTTTTTTTAAATATTGTTTATTTAATTTTTTGTGCTACAATCAAAACGTGTAATGTAAGTTACCGAAATATGCAGGTAGTGTAAGTTACCTAAGTAGGACTTAAATACTTGTGTTTATAAAGAAAGTAAATTGTGAAATAAACCTATGTGGTTAGTAGAAGTAATTTATTCAAGAATTCCTTTAAATGTACTGCATTTACTTAATTTAAATTAATCATACTTCTTAAAATGTCCCTTTTTGTTAATAAGATTACAATACACCTCTATTATAAATTACATGTGTCTTTTTGGCTTTTAAGATATTAATTCTCTCTAAGCAATATCACTGCATTAGAATTTTTAGGAGGTATTTTACTATAAATTATTCAAAAATGACTTCTGTTACGCTTTTAAGTTTTAAAATATGTTTTGGAAAAAACAAATATAAAAATATTTTATCTCTTACAGGTTAAATATATTTTATTCGGTATTAAAATGCCACTGAACTCTGCAGAAAAGATACGTTGTAAAAGGGGTATGAAAAAAGTCATGTGGATATTGCAGATTTATTAATAAAAGTCACTCTTGATGGTATTGAAAAAGCAAAATTTGTCAAAACTATTTTCTGAAGATCCGCACATTGACAATCACCATTTAAGAACTAAAAATGGACAAACTGTGGGGTTTCGTTTAGTTAAGTATTTCAAGGAACAAGAAGAAAAAAAAAAGAGACAAAAGCCGGTGAATGGTGTGTGCGAAAATACATTATATCCTTAAGTTGTGACGATTATTAAAGAAAACGAGTTTAAAGTAAAAGTAATGGCTGCTGTTGGAACCTATTATAAATGGCCAGAAACGACAGATGAAATTTATTATAAGAAAGAAAACGTGATTCGAAAAATTGAACTACCTGAACTTGTTAATAACAGCGATTAGTATGCATTTAAGTCTTATGTTATGTAATATTTGTAATTGGTCATTGAATTTGGTTTTAATGTTCTATAAATATCATTCATAATTGTTAATTTCCAATATTTTGATCTAAACTAAGCTGTAATTTTCATTCATTAATTTTTGTAATAAAGATATGCTTGTAAGTAAATTTCGTAACGTAAGTTACTGTAACGTAAGTTACCCGGTTGAAAAGCCCCTTAATCCTCAATTCTTGAAATAAATTTTTAAATTTATGAAAATAAAATCCTAAGCATTGTAAGGAACTGATAAATTATATTTCAAACATGAAAACAGCTGTAATAGAGCAGAAATTTGCCTTAGAACCAGTTTTCATATTATGTCATTCCCTTTTTGTGTAACGTAAGTTACTGCCTTAATTATGACTGCTAAATTTTGAAAAATTTTAATGCATCGAATATTTTTGCATTTTAATTTTGCTTTTGACTGTCATTTTCATAGAAAGCTTTTATTCAAGGTTTGTATAACAATATTTGTCTGTACTGAGGTGCTAAATGCCTAAGCGTTGGTCAAAATGTAACGAAAGTTACCGTGGAATTGCCCATATGTAGATATTTGCAAAAGAAAAACAAAATAAAAAATGAGAGAAATTGTGAGTTTACTAATAACCAACCAAGTGCTACATGAGTATGTAGTATTGGAGGTGTGTAGTAATGAATCGTAACCTGAAATTTCCATCTACTCTACTTTTCATGTAGACGAAATTCGAAGAGTTTTTACTTTTAAAGAAGTCTTTTCTGCGGAATCTAATCGAAATACTTTTTCAGTAAACGTGAATTCTTTTCACGAGGTTGCTTATGCCTATAGGCTTTATAACCTTTTCATAAAATTTCAGAAGTTTGAGCATATAAGATCTCATTTTTCTGACTTTGAAGCAAAAATATTGTAAGAGGAGTTCACATACAGCTGCAGGCAGAATACAATAGATTCATGGCTGTAAAATTTAGGTTTTTTTTCCTTCTTTCATATGTAAGATAACGTGCACATGTTTTACTCTTTCTTTCTTTCTTTTTCTTTCCAAAAAATGATTTGTAAAAATTCGAAATGTATAGGGTGAGTTCTGGTAAGTGCGTACCCTTTTTTTCAAAGTTCATGTTCTCAAGGATGCTGCTCTGTTGAAAAATCTTGTACACTCAAACTTTTTTTTAGTTTTCTTTCCAGATCCTTTACTAAGATTTTCAAGCATATAATATATCAAATAAACCATAAGTATAGGTTTTGTGACCTGGTTTATGACACCTATTCTAAGGTACGCACTTTCCCTACCTAGCGGGGTAAGTGCGTCCACCTTAAATTATGTGAATATGAGCAGGAAAAAACTGCTGGCACATATTAAATATGTTAGGCAGTTGCCTTGGGATAATACCTAATACTAGAGATCAGCACTTGCTTGCATGGATGAAACGCAATCAGTGATATCCCACGTGTCTTGCGAACAACTGTGATTTGAAGGTTGAGAGAGTTGCGTCTGTGATTCTTCCTCTGTCCTTTTAATAAGACCAAGTGAGCAAATGCAAGTTGTTTTCATTTAGTAAACATCACTTATAGTCTACATAGTTTATTTTGGTTTAATACATTAATCAATCTGTGTTTAAGCCAGGGTTCGCACTTACCCCTTCTTAAATGTAAGATGAGACATGCCAATAGCGTTGTTCTAAATGCATACCCCTGCAATTTCCTTTAATTCTATTTGTATAGTAGATCATTAGGTGGGGACCTGGGGGAATAATTCGTTTTTTTTTTTTTTTTTTTGAATAAATACGGTTTAAAAATTTTTTTTATTAGAATCAGCAGCAGTAAGAAAAAACACAAAATAAAGAGCAAAAAAAAAAGAAAATGATTGATAATGATATAATACTTGTACTTTTTTTTTTCTTGTACATTGAAATAGTTTTTTACAAGGTGTTCTTATTTTTTTTAAATATAATTTATTCATTACTCCACCTTCGTTTTTTAAATCAGTTGGTTCCTTATTGAGGGTTTCACTTAATTTCATTGCTTCATTTGTCATTCTGGTTTAAATTAAGTATAGCTTATGATCGCTATTTTCAACGAAAAATTTACTAACTGATATCTAAAAGCCAATATATTTTTTATTTCAGAGGTAATGAATAAAATTGAAATCTTATGCCGCATTCAATGTAAATATAAATACTTGATGGAAATGACGTCGGATTTATAATCGGCTTATAAAAGAGTTATAGGCAAAATTAAAGGTGAATTACGAGAGTCGGATTTTCCAAGTAATGGTACACACTTGCCTCATCTTAATGGTGCGCATAATAGTACGCATAATTGTACCCATATGCCTCATGACAGTGGTACGCACTTGCCCCATCATAATGGTACGCACTTACCCCGACCTTACTTTAAAGAAAGGGAAAGTGCGTACCGTCATATAAACAAATTTTAGTTTGAGTATTTGATAAAAAATACCCCAGGTATGTTATTAGTAGCTATTACTCAAAAGAAACAACTTGCATTTCTTGATTTCAATTGCTCGGTATGACTACAAGAGAAACTGAAACAAAACCTCCTGAATCTTTACTTTAGAGTTTTTTTGAAGACATTTAAGTTGTCTCTGATTGTGTTTCGTCTATTGAATCCAGGATTGAATTCTACTTATTGAAATTATCATTAGACAGTTATCTAGCATAGTCGATGTGTTGCAGAAGCCATTTCAGGACAGTGTTCATATAATTCCCAGTGGACGCACTTACCCCGTGGACGCACTTACCAGAACTCACCCTACAGACAATAGGAAAAAGAAAATATTTTTCACATTTGTGAACAAAGTGAGAAATTCATAGCGATTTCCAGTTTCGGAAATATTCGTTACAAGTGTATGGAGTTTAATAAGAGAAGAAAATGAGGCATTTTGATTGAAACTCATTTCTGTTTTACTCTTTCAAATTAAGTATGACTTGGATCACAGTGAGAAAAGAGAACTAATACTTATTGGGAAATTGTACGGCTTTACGAATTAGTTGAAGAGAAAAATTTTAACTGTCATTTAAAACTTTGCAATCCTTGTGCTTATGAGATAATAGCATTATCCAACACTATCATACTAAGATTAAAATTTAAATGAGCAGAAAAACTTTTTTGGTTTCTTTCAAGCATTATGACCATACATCATTCTTTTAAGTATTTGTTTTTTTCTAAATATTTATTATTTTTTTCCTAATTCAATGAACTATTGTATTTTCAGTTGGTTTGTGCTGTGTCTGAACCAGCCATACGGTTGATATAAATTCTAGAGTACGTACTTTTTTTCTCCGTGAGCAGATCCAGATTTAATGTGGGTGATTTTTCTGAACTTCTCATTGGGTGGTTGTTAAATTCTATTCGAATCCATAGTAAATAAATATTCTTACCAAATTCTTTCAATCTCATAGTTATAGAAAACTAATTAAAATTAATCTATTTCTGAAAGAAAACGTTTTATTAAAGTTCGGTTTCAAAAGACAAAGATACAGAAATTGTGAACATAATACGAATTTCTCGGGCTCAGTGGATAGCTTAAATATCATAATACGGCATTGTGATATATTTTTTCGTAAGAAAAAGAGTCTTACTGCGCAACTATTTTCTCTACAGGCGATTAAAAAAAATCATGCATAATTTTTTTTGGTGATTTTTCTTTGGGGGGGGGAGGCGGGGTAAACTTTTTCTTAAGTAACATACGTGAACGGATTTTTTTTTTCATGGATAATGAGGCTTACTATTAATTTATTTTGATTCAAGCGATTAAAAAGATTCATATATAAATACAGTCGAGTCTCCATATAACGAACACTCTATTTAGCGAAGTTCTCTATATAACGAAGCATTTTCTGTGACACAGAAAATTTCAGTAAAAAAGCATGTAAATTTGTCTCCCTTTAAAGAATATCAAATGGCCAAATTTCTCTATTGCGAAGTTTTTATGGGAGAAAGTGTCAATGTTCTGGAAGATAGAAGTCTTTCTTCTACTGCTTTTGTGAATGCTCACTTCACACTTGTGAAGAGTTTTATGAGCAAAGTGTTTCCAAAGTGCAGCAAAAAAACCACGGACTATTTTCAAAGTAAAACTAGTGTCGTCGACCAAGTTCAGGTTTGATTCTTTCAATTTATTAATGTAAAAATTTGTTAAAATTCACCAATTCTACTACAGATGCGAGTAACATTCCTGATACAATTTAATAGGTTAATAAATTAATTTAATTATTTTCATTTCTTAATTCATTCACTGCGTTACATTTATAACTTCAAAATATGCACAGTATTTATTTCTTGCTAAAATGCATTTATTCCAAAAATAGTAAAGTGAGAATGAACCTAATGTACTACTTACACATGTATAGCCCCTATTGCAAAATTAAGCATAGAAATTTACTATTTTCTTTATAGCGAAGTTTCTATATAACGAACCTTTTCAATGGTCCCGTGCGACTTCGTTATATGGAGACTCGACTATATTTTTAAAATCGAAATTTAAATGCTGTTTTTTACAATTTTGACGAAACCTCAAAGGTCTGTTGGGGGGGGGGGGGGTCGAGATATTTTTTTTATTCAAAATTGGGCTGAAATTAAATCCCAATTCGAGGCGTATGCGCAAACTAATGATCTTATGTAAAAGCTATAAAATATTTTTTTTAGGTTCAAACTACGCTATATACTAACAATTTATGACTGTTACATTACAAAAACTTAAAATTTAATATATTTTGCAAATTTTAATTTTAGCATATTTTTTCAAACTTTCAGCCTCATACGCGAACTGAAGATATCAACTTAGAATTTCTTTATTCTTTTTACCCAATTAAGGATACCAACTTTTCTACCATCTACAATTTTTGAGCGGTAACGCGATTTCGAAATAAAGAAATCGATTTTTTTCGACCCATTCTATTATACATATACTTTGTTCTCAAAAATAAATTTGGGAGTCATATAGCAAGATTTTTTTCTTTTTTAAATATATATTTTAGCGCTTACAAATGTACTAACGAAACATAAGAAGCTATTTTTGAATGTTGAAAATGATTTATTCCTTTTTTTCTTAATAGCAGCGAGATTTTTTTTTAAACCAAAAAACGTTTCCAGGCATGAGGAATGACAGCCACGTGACATCACTCGTATATTATAAAAGGCACTCAACTGCCAAAAACAAAAACTTTCAAAGCTAATATTAGTCGACCAACATTCCTAAATGTAGCAAGAAATAAATGCAACGAAACAAAATAAATGGATGTTTCGTATTAAATTTGGCGTTAGAGATTTATTCAGCCGTACAAGCTATACAACACATAAAACTTACTGACATGAATATTATTTCTTCTCCAAGTTCAAAATCCAGAGAGCTTTCTTCCCCAGCTTTAGTAACTGAAAGTGCTGGAATATATTTTATCGTACAATGTGTTCCACTCCTCTACCCCTCTATTCAAACAAAAAGGATTATCAAGGGTCATATACAGAAAATGCTATGGATTTTCCAGCCAATGGTGTCATATGAGCAGTTTTCTGCAAACTTGGGAATAGTGTCTTGCTCAGTGGTCGGAAGTAGCGCGCTACAAGTAGAGAAACTACTGTAGTAGCTACATTTTTTAGTAGTTTGTAGTGTAGCGCACTACTTTTTTAAAAAAGTAGAGTAGTGAGTAGCGCGATACAAAAAAAATAGTAGTTTGTAGCAATTTCTGGAAACTACTTTTAAATTAAAAAAAAAATAAATAAATAAATGAAAAAAAATAGAGAGCGAAAGAAAAAAACAAGGTTTAATTGGATGGTGTTATGCAAAAATGAGTTAACCCACAAAAACCTGATTTTGAGATATTGGGCTTTAAAGTCAACAAACTCTGGCAAAAAGCATGGAGCTCTATATCAATATACCAATGATATGTTACCATGAAATGCTGATAGGGCTTAAATATTTTTGCTTAATGTAGAAAGCAACATATTTTACCATCACAGTTGGATAACTCATTTTTTTATGTTTTGTGGGTTAACTCCTTTTTGCATAACACCATCCAATTGACTCTGACTGGTTCAAATCTTGCACAAGTACAACAGCAGATGCAATGGGAAATAAGAACCATAAAAATATGAGCTGATCTCAGATAACATCATTTTGGCGAAATACATTCTATCTGTTTGATATTGGTTTATTTGACATCATAATTTAAATATTCCTTCAAATAATTTTCATGTTCCGAAATATTCCATGGCAAGAAATTTTTAAAAAATTGAAGGTTGAATCCTTTCAATTTTTAACTCTTGAATCCTTTCCTGTGGTGAATTTTCGTAAAAATTGTAAAAAAATCTAAAAAGGACAAATTTTAGCAAAAAAAATGGAAACAAAAAGGAAAAGTAACAAATAAATTCAAAGACAATTCCTAATTCTATTCTATATTCAAATGAGTTAGTTTATTAATGTAAACCACTTTTCGATTTTTTTCGGTCAATCCTCAAACGTTGTATGCTTTTTATTTATTTATTTTTTAAAAAGTAGCGAAGTAGTGACTACAATTCAAAAGTAGTTTGTAGTCGCTACATTTAAAAAAAAAGTAGTTGTAGTTGTAGTTAACTACATTTATAACAAAGTAGTTGTAGTTGTAGGGCTCTACAAAAGAAATGTAGTTTTCCAACCACTGGTCTTGCTAGCGTGTGTTCGAAAAATATGTATTTTTTTGTGTTTTTCCTTCTGGTGAGTAAATTTTTTTTTCAATTTGCTTTTCGATTTTCAGTACCCTTAAAATTTTTTCTCAAGTACTCCAAGTTTATGGTGGATACAGTGACTAAGTAGCCAGGGGATTGATGTAGTTACTGGATTCCCAGTCGTTTGTATTCGGGGCAGAGCCACCATGTTATCCAGAAAATGCCTTTGGGGCTAGTTGGCATTTTCAGCTTGGGGTATATTGGCATAGGCCAGCGATCTATGCCAACTTATCCACCCTTGATGTTGGCGTGACATCCAGGGCCGTCGCGAAGCAAGTTCGGTTGGTTGGGGGGGGGGGGTGTTGAGATTAAATTTGCCGACTGACTCCCAGCGTTTTGCCGACTTTTATGAGTGAATTTTGATCCGTGATTTTCAAACCAATGGGCTCCATAAAGCGAATAAATTGAGGGTGTTAAGTTTCAGAAAAAAAATGTAACATTAAAAAAAAAAAAAAGTCATGATGCATTATGAATGCACATCAATTTCACGACATTAACACTGGTTCATCAACCATATTACTCTGAAATTTTCTAAAAAATATAGAATATAACTTCGCTTGCACACCCTGGCTTATAAGAGTGTGCAGAGTTGTCGGGCGTCATTTTAGACGATAAAATAAAAAGCTTTTTTTGTTTAGACACGATTTCAACTTATTTCTGTAAGGAGCATTAGGAACTTGTTTTATTTGTGGACGTTCTTTGACAAAGTTTCGAAATAGAAGCTCTAAAAACGCATTTTTGATTGTATATGGAAAGTTTTTGATATTGACGTCTTAAAACGCAATTTCGGACTATATGCTGACGCGTTAGGGGAGGAGGTGGTTGCTTTCTTCCGGATGTGTTTGTGTGTGTGTGTGCGTGTTATTATTTTTTTTTTATTATTAGCGATGACTAATTGCTATATATTTCCTTTTTGGACCTCAAATTGCAAGCAGTTCCTCTTTCAAATTGGCAGTTTTCCACTCTTCTAGATCACCATTTTTTTGCCTTGCTAATCCATCATACAGGATTTCTTATGCTAGTCGTAGTGGTGCCATCTTTTAATTTACTTGGCAATCGATTTGGCTAGCACCAATTTGGCTAGCATTACACAAAAATGCCTAAATTTGCATTTCTGTTGCCAATTTGGAAAATTTCTCTGTGGGCCTGTGGAAATCCTTGGATCTCAGCACTTCCTACACTATTGAAGATTGGCCTTTGGCCAAACAGCGTTTTTTAAGACTTCTGTTTTAAAAGTATTCCGAAATAACCCTGATCATATTGGGGAATACTAGAAAATCTGCTTTATTAATATTAGCTGAGTGAGGGCTTCCTTGAACAGATTTTTAAAAAAATCGTTACAGAAATGTATTAAAAAATATAACTTGGAGGAACTTTTTTTTTTTTTTACTTTTGCTTTTCTGGGGGGTTTAGTCCTCTAAATGTAAAATTCTAACTCCGTTCATGCCCTGAATCTGACACGAGTGTTTAATTTCAATTTCCTGTATTTTTTTTATTAGAGAATTAAACAGCAAAATAGTTAGAATACAGCTGAGTTTTGCACATTTCGAACACGGCAGAAATAAAACTTATTGAATAAGAATTATTTAACTTTCTTAGCTATCTCAACCCTTTGTTATCGGAAAAAAATAGAAATTAAAAATTTCATAAAAAGACCCTTTTGGGGCACAAATACCAGGGGAATGTGGGGCAAAGTAAAATGAGTAAATATTTTCAGTTTGTAGCGCCACTTATCAAGCAATCTTTTAACTGAGTTCCTGAACAAAACAAATAGTTGATCCCTGACAAGAAATAAGTAAAGATTAACGAAAAAAATTATACAAGTTATTTTCGAAATTAGATATACCTTTTGTAATATTCGTGGTTTTTCAAAAACATTTTTCGTTATTATCAAATGATAAAATTCCTGTAATTATAATTTTGAGTACTAGTTGAGGTCTCCTAATGTCCAGTGCAGTACTAATTTAGTTCATGTTTAAAATGTTTTGATTTTAAATGTTTGATGCAATGTGTAAAGTGCACGTCGGGCAAAGTGGATGGGACAAACTGAAATAGTAGTTCATTTCGTTTTCTTAGGCATTCATTTATGAAATCACGAAAGTATTTTCTCATTTATTAATTAATTCATTCACATTCCTATACTTAATTGCTCGCTTATTTACGCATCCATTCATTTATTTTCTTGCTCATTCTCTATTTTATTTACTTATTTATTTTTCTCATATATTAATAAATTCACTTTTTTATACAATCGTTTATTTTTCATTAACAATTCATTTTTTTTCGTTTATTTACGCATTCATTTGACGAAAATTACTGTTAATTACTGAATAGGAAGTTTTACTTATTTATTTTTTTTCCATAGCATAACAGCGGCTTAAAGGGGCTGTTCACGTTCTACACAAGGCTGCTATATTAGGGTGGTCACAAAAAATCAATTTTCGAATTTCTTTTGCAGCACCCCCCTAAAATGTGCCAACGGGCTAGAAAATGAGATTTGCAAAGTTTTAGCTTAATTGGATAATATTAACACGTGCCGCAAAGAGGGTAAAATTAAGAAAAACAGCGATTTTTAGCCAAAAATTGTAGTTTTTACTCTGTAAAACCAAAACTACTGATCCTAGAAGCTTTATTTTGGTCTCATTTTGTAGGAAATTTTATTTTCTTTAAGTCTAATCCTATTTAAAGTTTCGAAAAAAATGATTAAATATTTTTCAGAATTTTCACAAGTCAGGCTGCAACGCAAATCCTCGAAAATGCAAGTAACATGAGAAATTTTTTTTTTTTTTTTCAATTAATCTTTTTCAATTAATCTTCCTCCCTAAAATGAGCCAATAGACTAGAAAATGAGATTTGAAAAGGTTTAGCTTAATCGGATAATATTAACACGTGCCTCAAAGTGGGTAAAGTTACGAAAAACAGTGAATTTTTAGCCAAAAATCGTAGTTTTTCCTCTATAAAACCAGAACTACTAATCTTAGAAACTTTATTTTGGTCTCATTTTGTAGGAAATTTCATTCTCGTTAAGTGCTATCACATTCATTTTTGCTATCATGTCCAAAGTATTTATTTGGCATTTTTCAGGTTAAATCGTAGAGTATATCAAAAGTAAGAAATTTTCATGCAAAAACCTAAAAGCATTACAATATTCAATTACATTTATTTGCTTATTGTTGGATTTACTTTGTCAATTAAAAAAGGGGTATTTTCGCGGTACTTTAGAAATAAATGAAACGAATTTCTGTGTTAAAATAGAGGAATTAAGTGGTTAAGACGGAAAGCAAAGAGTTAAAATGACAATAAAAGCTTTAATGCACCTTTATACTTATACTGTTAAATTATACAACATCATTTTACTACTCTTTACATACAAATTAAGTTGCTGATGGCTTGGATGGGATGCCTTTTGATAAATGAGGAAACTGTGCTTGCATTTAGTATACAGCATTAACTTGTAATAAAAGCTACCGTTGCTCTTTGTCTTTCGTCAAAGAGGAACTGAAGCCTGGAATTAATTTTACACCTCTTTCAGCTGTGTCATGGAACATCATTAAACTATTTACTGTCTTTTCAGCTTTAGTATAAAATTGGTTTTTACACGATTTATAGGGGTATATCGACAGAAGTACTTGCAGAACAATTTTGGTTCAATTTTGATGTGGGGTCCGGCAAATCAGACGCATTAGTTTATAGTTAATTTTTTCTTAATAAATGAAAGTCCTTATTGCTGATGATTTTCATGTTATTAATGAATATTCATTTTGCCTCGTTATTAAGGCTTACGCAATACAAAAATACATTTTATGCTTAAAAAAGGATGAAAAAACAACCGCGCACTCTCCATAACATGAAGCAACACATCCGGCTCTTATTTATTCAGTTTATTTACCACGCAGATTTTTCGCTTTCGTGTACTTGGTCACACAGGACAGGACCCGTTTATGAACTAAAGTCTAATATGACAGACAGAGACAGTACAAGACAAGACAGTTACATAGTGTAGGACAGAATTTACACTCACGGGAAAGAAGGACATATCCCGGTAAACACAGAGCACGAGTTTACTTGTCCAATAGGAGAGATTACCCATTTCCCAAATTCCAATTAAGGTTTTTTCTCGGATGAAGCAGGTAACCCGGGTGCTACAGTGATACTCAAAGGTATCAACCAAAACGGCACCAATTTATGTTACAAGAAGTGGTGAACAGGTACCAATTAATTTGAAATTAATGGTATGAAGCTCTAATTCATTAGTGGTTAGTGCATTGCTTTTGCGTGAAAGGAATTAATTAAAACTTCACCAGAATCTCACTAGTCACTATTATTACCAAATTAAATTATTTCATATAGGTGCTTCATAATGTTTAAATTTCTAAATTAATATATATCATACAATAGACAAATAATCACATTTTGATATTTAAATCATACTTAATTATTTTAACAATTAAAACATCAAATTAATAATGAATGTAGCTACTAGATTTAAATGGAAGATATGGCCATACTATAATAAAATTTTGGGTACCCAAAAATTTGTGCACTTACGTACTTCAGGCGTTCATTACAGGTGTAATCAGTTCTCAAAATTCATTTGCAAATCGAAGAGACAAGTCATTCTGTAGGCCGAAGTTGTGTTTTCATTGAAGGTGATATCCGTAATTAAAGTTCACACCTTTTTATCGTCATTTGGACTTAGCGCTTAGGGGCCCGGTTCAATA